>VXAV01002623.1:97836-132080 GCA_013399715.1 Alectura lathami | reverse complement strand
AAAATTTCCCATGGAGAGCATCCTCCCGTCACATTTCATCTGATAAAATCAGTAAAACATAAAGTGTAATCACTAGGATATTACTGTGAGAACATCATCATTAGGCAAAGAAAGAAGAGTTCAAGAAGCACCACTTTTCTTTATACATTTCCGTGATGCTTCCTTTAGGCTCACATCCAAATCTGGAGCAATTGCCGGTACTAAAATACAATAAGGGAAAGTACTTAGCTAACCAGTATAATAAAGCTTGAATCCAGTTTCTTTTTCTTATCCAGTATCATAGATTGAAGACAGTTCTTCTCTCCAACAGTTTGTTTCTGATGGATTTTTACACTTGGCTCATCATTCAGTAACAGGGAAGTTGATATCACTGCTGTATCCCATGAAGGCAGTAAGAAAAATTTCATAATAATAGCCCAATAAAAGAAAATTTGAAAACAGAAGCTCACAGAGAAGTGCTTTTGCTACAGAGTCCCTCTCACACAGATCTTCAATGTTTTCTCCCTGCCAGCCTATCTGTCTAGAGCTACAACTTATTTTCCTCCAAAGTTTTCCAAAATGACCACTCCAATTCCTTATTCCAGGAGAACCGAAGTGCCTGTATATCTTTTGGAAATTGGTGGCACCATTTCCTAGCATCTAAATCATTTCACAAAAACATTAATGATTGAACCAATGCTAGTTTAGATAAAAGAGCAAAACGTTCCCAATTTCTCAGAAAAATCATAGCTGAAATAAGAAAAACAAATTTTGCAATGTAGATTTAGAGAAGATGGAGAATCCTACATGGGGAATCATACTATATGTGGGTGTAATGACACTCCTTGAGTCTCAGGGCTTACACAGCTGCAGAATATCTTAGCAGAGAGATCAGAATCAGGCCCTGAAAGATACCATGAAGCTTCTTTTATATCTAGGAGGTAGCTACTTCTGGAAATGATATAGGAACACCTATTTCAAGACATACATCTCAGGAAATTCTTCCCTTCCTCCATAAAAATTGTATTAGGATAAGATTCACCCATTGCAAGTGAAAAGCAGGGAAGTGATGCTGGAAGAGGCAGCCAGGTGTCTTTGTTCCACTCCTAGTCCTGGAGGTGACAGCTCTGAGTCATCAGCCCTGCAACCTGAGTTTGACAGCACAGAACAGCCCCGTTAAGTCAAATACTGGGGAAACTGCACATTTAAAGTAAATATTACATTTATACAGAGAATATTACATTTATACAAATATTACATTTATACTAGGGGATAGAATGCTATTAAACTGCTAACAGTCCGCCTCCTCGGCTTGTTGTGCACCATTAGGGCGGCCAACACAAGCCCTTTCTAAGCAGCATGCTTGTACTTGCAAGGGTTGCAGGGCTTCGGAATGGTCAAATACTTATTGCAGCAGAAAGTTTTACTTACCAGCACCTTTACCTGATCAGTACACAGTGAAAATCTTATCACTTCGTTGGTTTTCCCGACAGCCAATGTGACAGAATGTAGTAGAGAAGAATTGGAACAGAACACTGCTGGATTTTTATCTTGAGGACAAGCCTGCCAAGATGAAAAAAAAAAAAAAAAAAAAAACCCAAACTCTTACATTTCTAGTAAAAGCTGTAATTTTGTGCTTTATTTTGGGAAGAGGTGGTTTACTAGATTAACTCTGTCTTGCACAATCCTAGTGATCACCTGCTTCAGCCTTACCACTTCTATTTACAAGTATTGCATATGACATTCTGAAAGTAAGCACTTTGCTCTTTGCCTGGCCTTGGGTAGATAACAACTGTGTTACAGTACAAAGGGGGAAAAAAAAATCAGAATGCTGAAGGCACCAGACATTTTGACGGTTAGGTTTTTCCCCTTATTCAGACAATAGATACATTTTCAAATAAAGACTTGAGTCTTGCTTGACTGTAGTGACTGTTTTACCTGCAATGTAGTCTGAATTATCCATGGAAAAAAATCTGGCCAACTCAAACACATCCATATGTGTGGGATTTGAAAATGCAATGTGTGTGAAGAAATAAATCTTCAAACTTTTACGTAATTCACTTACTCCTTCTCTTCCTATAATGCTAGTGACACAGTTAATGATTAGGCTAAAATTCTCAATAGAGCTTGCACTGTGCAGACGGTTATGGTACCACTGGGTAGACGTGAAAAGTACAGTAGCAGGAATACTGTGTCTGTGGGGATATTGCCATCGGTAGGTCTGCAATGTGAGTAACATAAAACACAGTTCTGAGAAAAAGATGTCTCCAGCAACTCTGCTTGCAGAAAACTTCCTTACTCAGAGCAAGATCTGTTAGACATCTCCAGCTGCAAAAATCAACTCAAACTCTCCACCCCTGCAACAGTGGCAGGAGTGATTTTATTCCCAAGGTTCCATTTCTTGGGCTGCTGTTCTCTGACGGGATGGAATCAGATAGAAATGTTGTAGCCTGTCAGGTTGATTCTGTGTCTTTTCTGTTCAGGAGATCGAATAAATTGTGTGAAAGTAAAACTAAAATGAAAAAGTTGGTTCAAAACAGTGTTATTTTTCAATGATGATTTGATAAAAGCATTGAAGAGCCAACACCAAGAGAAAGAGATTTGGAATTGGAGACCTATTTCTTTAAATAGGAAGCTGGAATTTCCATACCAACCTTTGCTATTCTTGCTAGGAACCACAATGTTGTACCCATATGCTGTCAACACAACAGCATTCAGCGTTCATGTTGTCACCCTGTAATCCACAAAAGCATTATTTTTCTGCACTGAATTTCTGTGAGGTTTCCTTGCCTGCAAAAGAGGAAGTATGAAGGCTTCTCAGGAATTTCTCTGCTCCTAATTCTCACCAACTTAGAATACCAAAGAGTATCATGAGAAGCATCTTGTTGAAATTCAGATTATCACATAGTAGATATTTTACTAAGTGGTGGCACAACAGCATGTTTGTCTGCATTACCCAAGCCTGCAGGACTATTATAAATTCCTGCATCAAATGAGGTATAAAAATCATAAGGGTGGGTGATGCAGTATTGAAAATTGTTAGAAAGTTTTCTTCTCTGGATCTGTCATTTCATTTTCTATCTCCTTATTTCTATGCAGCCTTCCCTTCCTCTAGAATTATTTAGTTTGAGTACTGAGTTCCCCACTGTTTAGATACTTAAATATACCTTCTTTCTGCGTATCATTAGGATGTGGGAACGGTCTTTTCTTTGTCTGTCTGCTCTTTGATATACAGTGTAGCTCTCTGCAAATTTCCTTGGAGAAGCAAGCAGCCCAACACCTGAGAACACTTGGCTTTTGAAGTTTCATAGTTGCCTTTGGAGGCATCAGTTTCGAGTACTCTTCACCAGCAGCAATATCATATGGGAACAACAGAAGTGGGAGCTACA
Source organism: Alectura lathami (assembly GCA_013399715.1). NCBI lineage: Eukaryota > Metazoa > Chordata > Aves > Galliformes > Megapodiidae > Alectura > Alectura lathami. Next base: position 128,712 of record VXAV01002623.1, on the reverse strand, counting down.
TCCAATTATTTTCACCACAGCATAGCAGGGTGACAGTTTCTAGAGGCTTGCAAAGGAGTATATGGCTAAAGCAATGGATAGAAATGCACAGCCAGCTCATTGATTCACTTTGATGTTAGACCAACAGTGTGCTCTCATCTCCAAACCAGGAGCTTACAAAGTATTTCAAATCTTCCATTGAGACAACTAGAGGCAGGATTAAAGAGTTCTGAAGAACAAGACCGTAGGAATAACCTCATTTCAGAAAAAAACTCAGACCAGGCATCACAGAGCACAATTCTTAACAGGTGCACAGACAATGAGTTTAATTAGAACCCTTACAAAACTGTAAAGTGGAAGCTGCCCTGTTCTTCTCAATTAGCAGTGATTTATCCCTTGCCTGTGTAACCTACCTGCATCCCTACTTCTGCATGGTAGGGAGGATGGAGCAGAGCTGAAGCTTTGTTTCTTTCCACTTGTCGGCCAGCCACAAAGACTCCATGAATGAAAAGTTGTTTCTTGCGCTGGGCTACTACTTTGAGGCAATCCTTGCAAGGGATAAAATCTTTGGATGTCCTCTGCCCACCCTTTGCATAGAAAGAGCAAGATAAAAGTATCCGGTTCTTGTGAGAGAGCTGGAAATTTCTGCAACAGGATACACACGGAACAATGCCATAGCAAAAAACACGTTCATGTTACTGGAGACTGCCTATAAAAATCAGAGACATAAACAAGCAAATCTCAGTAAGTTTCTAAGGGGTATTATTGTTAACCAGATATATATATTTTTTATTGTTCTGTCATGAACCAGATAGCTGAGAAACTAAGTACAAAGCTGATATCACCTCCTCCTCTCTTTAAATGATTGCAATTTAGTCTGGACTTACACTTATAAACAAAAAATCATTCCTGTTTCTCATTAAAAAGAGTCTCTATGGAGATGCTGGTCTACACTTTGGAGTTTGCAGGAATAAACATAGTCTTTAGAGAAGCAGAAAGAGAATGAGATGGATCTGAAGCAGACCAGACCAAAAAAGGAAAAAAAAAAATCAAAACAAAACAACAAAAAACAATCAATATTCTTACCTTAGAGGAAGTTAAGTTCTTCTTGAGATTTCAAACCAAGTTCACAATTCACAGTGTCCCCTCATTCAGGGAACAGATTACAAAGAACACACATGCTGAGTTCTTCCTTCTCTCTGAAAATTAGCTGGTTGATCTTACAGTCAGGATGATAAGATCTTCTGATAAAATATCATGTCTGATTTCCAGATATTCATTGGAAGATTATGTAGAACAGCACTTTTGCCAGATAGGATAAGTTCTTTTTTTCTGTTAACTGATTAGTCAGCAAAAAATTCTAGAGGGTTTTCTTCATAATGCAAGAAAAATTTGTCAGACAGAGGCCTCTCCAAACACGCAACAGCTCAGACTCACATACTGTTATCAAAAGATGTAAATATATTTTGTTTTTCAATTTAAGTACACATTGAGAAAGATTTTGTGAAGATAAGGATACAGATAGGAATCCCACATAGCCTTGCTTATACAGGACAAAATCTGATTGCACTGAAAGTTCTTCAATATCCAGAGTAAAGATTGCAAAGCATGGGTTAGTTATCGAGATTAGCCACTCAGATTACCCCTAAGCTTCTCTTGTTTCAGCAGGATGTTGCATTTCTGGGTCTTAATGACTCTAGAAAATATTCAATGTGATTAGCAGGGTTTTCAGGACTTGCATTTGCACAGCTGATCCAGAAATATTTGACAGGGGAAAAGAAGAGAGGCTGACTGCAGAACTGAGAGCCGATAATGGATAAAGTGGCCAGGAAGTGACCTCTGGTGGACATCAACAAGAGCAGTCAGTATGTGTACGTGCTTCTCAGGAGAGTAGTTTAATCATTTAACTGCTCTACATCCTGAACTAAATATGATATAATATATTCCATAATCAAGGAAACTTTCCACTTGACACAGAATTTTTTAATGCAAATTTTGGAAGATAATACCAGAATGGTAAAGTTTTGAATCATAAACTTTAGAAGCTTCTGTATCAAAAGGGATTACTGACTTTGCACATATTAACACTATACTTTTATTAAAGTGAATCAAAGGCAATCTTTCAGGTGATATAAAAATCAGAGACAATTTTAAAGGGAACAGAATGATCCTTTGAGAGCAGCACTGTAATTCTGAAAAAAACACGAGATTTTCACATCAGGGCGAGGTGATGGAATCTGCTGCTTTCAGCACACACAAGCTGCTGATCACAGCCTCTGTACTAAATCATAAGAACTTTTATAGGTATATGCTACAATGCTGAATATCCCTAAGGACCTCATCTATTCCCAGCTAAATGTTGTGGAGAGAACTGTAATCTTTGGAATTCCTTTTGATACCATGGCCTGAAGGGACTCACAATGCTGAGTTCCAGGGCCTATATTTGCAGAGTGCATTCACATTCTGAGAGATCGTGAACTTTGTGCAGGTCCATGCAAGACTGCAGACTCCTCTCGGTCATTAGAGTCACTTTTCCTTCCTACTGTTTCTCAGTTTCCACCTGGAGTTAGAACTTCAAGAGCTTCTTGCACAGTTCTAACAATAGACATAAGAGAAGATTCATTGTACAGAAATAGCATAGTGAAATTGTTCCCAAGGGAAACCAGTCTGTCTTGGCAACAGTTGTCCTGGCAACAGTCTAGCAGAGCATCATGGCAACTGATCTATGGAAAGAGATCCCTGAGCCGTTTTTACCAGGGCTAGGGAAAAAGGCTGAGAGCCCCCCACCATTTGGATTTTTCCCCCAGCTCACGTTATAAGGGAGCTCCCAGGAGCCACAAAAGTTAACTGAAATTCTGCCTCTTCACCGTATTAATTACAAGAAATACTAACAGGCACCAGCATCCTTCCAGACAGTGGTGTTTTATTTTTTGCTAGTCATGTGAAGGACTGGCTTAGTTCTTCTCTAGGAGAAGAAAATCGCACCAGAAAATCACATTCAAATCTAAGTCAAGACAGCCATGATAAAGCTAAGCAAAGCACAGACGAAAGCAGGGCAGCATATTTCTGTCTAAGCTCTTCAGAAGTTTGTGTGAAAGCTTTGAAGAGCTGCACAGCTTTGGATTTCACACATTGCACAGAGAGTGCAGCACTCACCAGGGCTAGCTATGCCCCAGGAAAGCTGCACAGCCCCAGGCCTGTGCCTAGCTGAAGATGTGCATCAGACATGCAACAGGAGTTCAGGCTGCCAGCTCTTGCCTTGGACAGAGCTCCCAAGCTCAGCTATGCCTGGCTGTTACCACTTGGTTGCTCTTTCTGCTCAGGTGGCATTACTGCAAGTTAGTATAATTCCAGGACAAAGCACGTGCGATAACAAACACTTCTTTTTCCTCTGCACAGCATATATCTAGCACTCATTTACTAAACGAGCCAGGAGTTGAGCAGTGAGCAGAAACTTCAACTACCACAATTTGAAGCTGATCCAATGGAAGAATCAGGAGAACAACCTGCATCCAATTCAGGCTCCAAAACTCTGTCATGAGGGTGTGGATGAACAAGGCTGCAGCAGGATACTCGGGTCCGTAATCAGCATCTCTCCGAAACTGATCTGAAAGAAGCAATCCTGTTTCAGAAAACGTGACTTTTCTATAGAAGTATTTTCTTCTGGAATATTTCTCACAGTTCATTCTGCTACTTTGGTATGCACGATGCCAATCTATGCATGTGATTATTTAGTCATGAATATTTGGACACATACATTTTCATATAGGAGGAATACACCAAAATGTATTAGACGATTGCACAGCCATTGCATGAACTAATATTTGCAGAAGAAGGTTTGAAGCAGACTAACTTTTTTTTATCAGTTTACAGTTCTTTTTCCATTACCTGCATAGTAAATATTTCAGGAGGCTGTCAGGTAGGTGGACTCCCAGAGACTTTCAAGGAACGGGAAAAAAACACCTGTAGCACCAAATCATACAGCCTGAAATCTGCATCGTAAATTCTTGGAGCTATGTAAAATTCCTCTTCTAACCTAAACTAGTACACAACTTGAAAAAAATAAGCACAGCTACAGAAATTATGAACTGACTACAAATCAGCTGCAAATACATTAAAGGCCTATGTTTGTTCAAATACATTATTCATAATGAATAATTTGAGCAGTAGTTGTATGCAATTTATGTTGCCTAAACTTAAGTAAATACTTGTAACCAAAAGCTGATTTAAGAATTAATGAACAATCTCTAAATAAAATTCTATCACTAAATAAATCCCTCTCTGAGTTGCAAAGCCATATGTTTCCTTCAGCATATATTCCAACATTTCTATCAGCAGCTGAGCCTTGTAACATTGGGATACTGATAAGCATTTTATGCCTGACGAAGCTCTTGCTAAACAGAGGGAGAAACCTGCTTTTGAGAAGTATGTAAGGTTCAACGGGAACATGACCTAATTATAGGTTTACTCTAAGCAGCTACACTTCTAATCTAGAATCAAAATTTTCACAATTTTTAGTAAACAAATAAAGAGAAGGAGAAACACACGTTTTGCACTTCTGTCAAAGCACTTTCACTGACCATTGCTGTGTTCCTTTGGACATGAACTTTAGAAATGAACTTCTCCTGTTAAGGGGTATCACGATACAGCAGAGCACATCTGAACAGTCTGAATTGATGTACCACACTGGTAGCTTGACTGTGCTTTTTAGTGGCTTATAAGTAACTGGAAAATTCACATTTCACATGTCTTTTAGTCAGCTGTCTCAAAATTTTTTCCTACACACCATGACAGAACTATGTCACTTCTAGTAAAAACTTTTTCAACAAGAAAAATATAGGTACTATCACTAGTTGGATGGATGCTGAAACAATAAGTACAGCCTCACAAAAGAATTTTTTCTGTACCCAGGATCTCATTTTCCTCTGAGCTCCTTCCCACCACTGTTTGGCAAAATATCTCTAATATGGGTACAGGAAAAATACACTCATGAACCTGAGGAACTGTCCTTGCATCTCAGTCCACAGATTCTCCGAGCTCAATGCTAGCTACAGAAGAGCACAATGACTGGAACTGATTTTCACAAACCACAGACTTCTCTACACTAAATCTGGACTTAACATGTCAGGTAAAACACCAACAAGCTGCGCTGAAGCAATATCGAGGGAACGCATGATGTGTTTAATGAATAGACATCATATGGTTGTGCAACTTGAGAAAGACAATACCACAAAACATCAATCTCAGTTTTGTGTGATCTCTTTCACTGAATTTAAATTGCCTGATCTTCATGGATTTTACAGGTAGATTTCAAATATGTGCATTTCCACTCCAAATCTATTTCTGTGCCATTCCAGTAATCCCTCCATTAATATTTTCTGGAGTTCTACATGGTATCTCATTCTGTAATTTCTGCTGTTATAAAGAGGCCTTAGTAAACCAGATGGTTTTGAATTGCTGGAGATAATGAAGAACGTATTCAAATGAGCCCACAAATTATTGCGCAAACAGAGGGAAGAAGTAGTGCGTCTTTAACGGTTAGCTGGCTTCTTCTAACTGATTGAAATTAAAGTATGTATGAGGCTTGACCAACAGTTGAGACACTGTAAAGCTTCCTGTTGACTTTTTGAACTGTGGATTAAGCACTTACCAGAGATAATGTTGACTAAAAAACAAGTCAAACTTCTATAATTCACACAGAAATTAAAAACAATAACTCTAGTGCAGTATTTTGTGTTACCTACTCTCCAATAATATTTTACCAGTTCTCTTGTAATCCCTTTGTCACACAAGCTCAAAACATGCAGATAGCTTCCTACTATGTTTTCACTTTTCGTTTATTTGAAATACAGTTTTATGATTGGTTTTGGAATAGATTCATAGCTTGTCAGTTTGTGGGTTGAGCCTGCTTAGAGAAACTCTCCAAGCTTTACTCAGTTGAGACATATCCATAGGTTGCTATGTAGTAGATGGGCAGTCATGAAGAACGAGCTGTTCCTCTGGATCTAACTCTCCCAAATACAAGGACAACACTGTTGAAGTTTTGCCTTTTGTAAGTGTCATGCACAATTTCTCCACATTATAGTCTAAAACCAAACATTTCTTTTTTGTTTTTAAACCCCTCTGCAATTTGGCTAGTGTACGACAGCAACTGAACTATTACCCGTTGTCATTCATCTGTGACAGCATTGCCAATCATTAGATATCAAAGCTGTTATGTTTGCATAGAATGCATCTTAGTATTTGAAAAAATATTTGGTAATGAATCCTAGCTAGTCTTAAAAGACAGTTGCCAAAAATATGGAAGTTAATACGATTTTTTGAACTCAGAATATTGGAACACTAGATTTTTCCAGAAAGAGCGAGCCAAATATATATTGGTATGATCAGAGATGCAAAAATGGATACATTTATTTATTATGACAGAGCTCCTTAGCTCTCAAGTACTTCTCAATCATGTCCCATTGTATGGGAGTTTTGCAGCCTCAGTATGCTAAGAAAGATATTCAGAATGTTATTCTGTTAGTCTAGTCATTTCCCTTGTCTAGTCTGAATAATATTTGTGTTACTAGTAGTTTGAATAGTTTAATGCAAAGTAAGGTATATATTAGAACAGAAAAAGTACTCCTTGTGATCTACTGGCACAGACTTTTTGCTGTTAGTAACAGCTCCAGTAGACAAGCAATGTCTGCATGAAGAGCCTTTCCACTACAGCCTTTTGAAATGCCTGGTACCCCAGAGTCTTCATTGACCTCAGTGAGAGCTGGGAGTTTCCAGAATTTTTGAAAAGTACCCATTTTTCACAAAGCCTAATTTTACTACCTTAGTTTATATAGTATGTCTAAATGCAGAAATAATTCTGAAAATGGTGGAAGAGATTCCCCAAACCTTCATATATACGAGAGGAACCCTTAAAAACAACCATCTTTTTCTGCCAATGTTTTCTAACCTGTGTTTAGATAGTCACAGTACACTTTACAGCTCTTCATGCATAACTGTGAAATGACTGTTAAGCAATAAATAAGGTCATGGGAGAACTTACTGTCGCTAATGCCACCTTGCACTAAGAAGGAATGTAGTGAGTCACGACACAGCAGATGTTGTCTGTTCGTCTAAAAGTGAGAAGGAAAGCAGAACAGAAGAAAATTAATTTTCACTGATGACAAAACAAATGATGGAAGAAAGTCACGTAGCTGACAAACTGCAGTGTGGGATCCAAGCAGGAATGCTAAAACACTGAATTTGTTACCATGCCGCAGTAAAACCATAATGGGAACATCATTTATGTAATACAGTCCAAAATATTACTTAAATTGGGTATGCAGACAGTATATTCAGCAACATTCACATTTATGCCAACTGACAAATAATTGAAGGACAGATAGATTAAAGAGCCAGAAATTTGAACAGGATCCTCCTTTTCCCTTATGCTTTTTCCCATTGTTCTCTTTTTACCACTATTTATCTCCACTGATTCCTAGTCTGAGTTATAGGATTTTATTAATTACATGCCTAAGCATTTCTCCTGCCTGTGTATCATTTATTCCAGGCAATGGTCTAGTTATGCCTAGATGCTATTTATTCTATAGCACTGCTCTCCGCTCACTTCCTTAGAGAAGCAAGCAGTCCAGCAGCTTGGCAATGAAGAGCTTTTGAAGTCTCAAGTCACCTTCTAAAATACCAGTTTTGAATATTTTTCCACTGGCAGTCATGTCTTTTGGGAACAGGAGAATGAGGAGAACCCAGAAGCACAATACATCTACATTGCTTTCAGCACAGCGTAGCAGAGTGGCAGCTTCTAGGAGCCTGCTGAGCAAGGCCATGCTATTTCCCTGAATGACACACACGTGAGAGCACTGCATACAAATGCACAGCTAATTTGCCAATTTACTCTGCTGTCAGTTCAGCTGAGTACTGCTATTGCAAATGAGAAGTTTAAATGGGTTTCCAGCTCTGCAGTTCTCTGAAAGAGGGATCAGGATCGAAGAGGGTCCTGGAATAACAAACCCTTTGAGATGGCCTTTATGTCACAGTGTTACTAAGATCCTGGAGAATGACTCCAGCTGGATCTTGGAGGAAGACGCTTGAACTCTGAAAAATGTTATTTCTTGAAGGAATATTGTATTTCCACTTTGCAGTAATCAGCCGTGGTTGATGCCACACCAGTGTATCAGCACCAGCCATACAATAGCTCGGCTGCATAGTTTAGCTGTGTACTAAACAAAACCTGCCAGCACTTAGGTACCCACATCACTTGCACGCCAAATCTCTGAATCTGATTCATCTGTTAAAATTTATCTATATGGGGGAACTGCCTAATGGAAGATGCTGTACATCTGTTACATCAGCGTCTCCTATCTAAACAAGTACCTTATCTGCATCTCTCACCCTGAAAAGAGGAAGTGTACTTTTTCCGCCTATTTTCATAACATGTTTGGTTACCCTATAAGGCTTCCATCTGTAATAAGATACTCCTTTTATTTTTTCTTTTGCTNTTTTTTTTGTCTTTGGTTTCCTTTAAGAGAAGGCTGAACAGGGCCACTCAGTTCTTCTAAAGTTTTTCTGAAGTCTTTGAATATTGTCCTTTATTGACCGCTTAGCCTGTATTGTCAAAGATCCTTAACACTTCATGATCCAATGAGCAGGTGAATCAAAAAAGTTGAAGAGAATGAGTCGAATAGGAAAAAGTACAAATAAAGCAAACCTATACTATAGTTTCAGGGCATTGTAAACATTTATTGATTGTTTTTAAAATCAATAGACATAGGCCATTACAACTAAAAGGAAACTAATCTTTTACTACAGATGCAAAACACAAGATTTAAACTTTATGGACCTTAATTGGAACTCCAAACCTGAATATATTCAAAACTTTTGGATGTGTGCATTAATATACTTGAGTAAATTCCTGTAATTACCAGATCAACAGCTTTGTAAGTCTTCCTTTTGACTTTACTAAGATTATTTAGGAGGAAAACAGGTACTGCTTTCTGTGCAAATTTGTCCAATCAGGCTTAGTAAACTTACCTGATTAGCAGGAGGTACAATAACATAAATTTCTGTGCTATGCAGTGGATTTATTCTTTCAGAGTAGGATAGTTTAGACAGTAGTCAACTCTCCTTTTAGACTAAGCAACTGTATTGACCTAGATATACTGGAAGTACATTAATTACAATTTTAGAAGACAATACCATCTCTCTTCAGAAATTTTGGAATAGGAATCGCTATGTGTTACTGTGTGAAATCGCAAACTTTACTACCTTACCTAATTTCAGAAAGTATTGGATTTACTGGAAAATACAGTGATGATATTCTATTTATAGCAGTGCCATGATGATGAATGAGCATTACCTTATGGGAAAACAATTATGGTGTGTTAATACTGGCCTTATTAGAAACGTATCTGGACTCCTGTCTTTATTACTAGCTAACCTGGAAGGCTTCTCTGGCTGCAAAATGGTTCCTGTTTTATCCTGGTCTCTCTAACTTTCTGTAATACCCTTGCCACCTCTGCAGCTCTCAGGAATTCTGCAAGGAACAAAAGTGCAAAAAATTCTGTGCTCCTTACACATGCATAGCATGGCATTAGATGCTCTTGACAATAACATTTCTAGATGAGAAAATGTCAAAAGCAAGAGAAATACTTATATACATGTCCTCAGAAGACAATCATGAGAATTGTGTGCCAGCGTGGCATATTTGCCAAACACTTCAACTGAGAGACATTATTGCCACCCTCTTCAGGCTGCTACGGAGAAATCATGACAAGTACCAACGCAAAGCCATAGAGAAACTCTAGATACCCAGTAGAAATGACACCCTTTTTCAGCTGCCTGTAACACAGAAGAACAATTAAGTCACTTTCTGTGTTAAAAAGCTCAAGGCAGGTCTTGCTTGCTTGAATTAGAGAGGTTTAAATTTTTCTGCCTAACTTCAGTGAAGAAGTAAAAGCATACTGTCTTAAGGATAAGCCCTAAAGGCATTATTATCCTTCTACCCTTGCTTCAGGCAAAGGAGTGGATTATGTGATCTTTCACAACCTTCAAGCAGCCCCTGTCTCTTCTATATTGATATTCTTTCATTGGTTTAATATCTTATGAGTATATTCTTGTAAGCAACTTCATTTTATGAGTACTCAATCTCTTATGACATAGATTTGCATTACAGTTATGTTTTTTTCTTAACTTGGTAGTGGGAAATTTTCAAACCTTCTCTGAAATTAAATTTGTGTCCTCCAGTCACTTAGAAACATCAGATTTCTGCAGAATTTAACAGGAATCAGAATGATGCTTCCAACAGGTCTAGACGGATTTAATATTTCATACCAAATTATCTTAGTTTTAGTGAAAGCACATTAAATTGTTTAAAAATGAAGAAAAATTCTTAAAGCTTTAGCCATAGATTCACAGATGAAAATAATGTACTTTTATTTATTAATTTATTACAATATTTTGACTGTGCTTGGTAAGGATGTTAGCTGAGCATTCCCAGGTAGCTAAGGAATTCCTTCCTCAACACTAGCAACCACTTCTATTGAAAAGAGTTCTTATGTCTCTATAATTTCCCTTCTTCTGGCCTTTCCTGCTTGTTAATATTATAGAAAAATAAAAATTTGATATGTATAGATGTTTCTAGTTTTAGGATAAAATGTTGAGCTAGCCTATATATTATACACCTTCATTATTTTCCTTTGAGGAAAATGGCATGAAGGATTCTTCTTCAAAAATTTTTCTGAAACAACTTCACCAGGATCAGACTTCATTCACTACCAGCCCAGAACAGATTTAGATACAGTAACCTAGAATTGAAAGCTCCTTTGTACAATACTTAAAAGTTGAACATTCCAAGCACATTTCACACTGTGCTCTCAGGTTCATCTAGACTCTCACCACTTAACCATAGGAAATGAGAAGATTTTATAAACCTTCAGAACAGCTGTGCTCACAAGCCCTCTAACCATACCCCACAGCGTGAGCAGAACTGTGCTAAACATACAATAATAATGAAGAATAGTTGAACATAGTTGCAAGTGAGACAAATTGGAGAAAAAAAAAAATCTGCACCTGGATCCATTCTTTTCCTCATTTCCTATTTCTGGTTTTGCCTGGTTTTCTGTTCTGAGCTGGGCCACCGCCTGGCGTGGGTTTGCAGCGGTGGAGCTGTCACCAGGAGCTCACACCCGTTCCTGGGGATGACGTGTCTGCGCTGGATGCAGCAGCACTGCTCAGTCATCTGGAATGGAAGAGGCAGAGAGAGAGTCACTGTCAGAGCTGTTGGCTCTCCTCCACCTCTCATCCTCCATAACGTGTCTATACTAAATTGAGATGGCTTGATTATCACTTTTCATTCTAATTTACTGCTGCATAGCATGAACACTCCTGGACAGCTCTTAAATAATTCCTTTAAGAAAGAAGCACTTTAAAAAATATGTATTTCAAAAATCCCTCAAATTTTGGAAAGCAAAAGTGTCAAACTGAGTTTTTATTTCATCACCCTGTCAGAGCCTTGGCACATATGTACTCCCAGATGCATTCCTCCTCACACACAGTTAGGCGTCTGCAATGTCTCCTGAAAATAACAGGCCTTCAGAAATGGGGCAGGTGTCCAACATGCTTGGAAGCCTCTATTCCTCAAGTGTTAGGTGATGGGCTTGGCAAGGGCTAAAAAACCTGGTAATTATAGGCTATTTCTGGTAAGCCATTAAAACTGCAAGATTCAGCCCTTATAATTCTGTGTCTTTGTATCCTGTTTTTGTGTTTCACTTGCTATCTATACTGAATGCCCAACTACATCTGCGCTCACAGTAGCTCTGAGATGATGGAGTTTGTTCAGACAAAACTGCACTGACTTCCAGTTTACTAAACTTGGGGCTTTGTACTCAGCAGCCAAGAAATACGCAGACTGGATCTATCAAATATACATTTAGCTACACAACTATGAAAAGAGGAAGGTGTGCCCAGATAAACTGTACTGTAAGAATAACACCAATGTATGCCAAGCCCAAAATTATGAAATCTCAGTAATAAGAAATAGCACATGAACAAACCTTCTGTAAAACAGGAGAGCAGGAATATGGCTTGCTTCATATGCATTTACTGTTATCGTGTGTTATGTTAAACTCAGCGTCATTTTAGTAGATATAGAACCATAAAATCATCTACATGAATACAAATTGAATCAAAAATAAATGTGTTCTAACTTTTCTGAGTGTAGCTTCACTGATAAGTGACAAAGTGAAAATCAGAGACAGAGAGAACTCTTGGTTATTTACTGAGTAATTTTTGTTATTATGCAGAAGCCTTAGCAGAGCTAATTTTGGAGTTCAGCCTTCTATTATCTTGCTATGCATTTAGTAAAATCTCAAATTTCTTCCCATAACACTTTACTTTATATACATTTAAATAATTAATCTAAATGTATAATCTAAAAATGGTTAAAAAAAAAAAAGAAAGAGATATGTACTGCAAAAGCAAAGGAATTTCAGCTGATAGCTAATTAACTGATACAGCTATGTCATAGCATAATTGAAACTAAATGTACATCATTATCTGACTTCCAGAGTATTTGATAATAACAGAAACAATGTGCAAAGCTAATGCTTAAGCCCATGCAACTACCGCATTCAAGACTGATCAAAATTCTAATAAAAGCAACTAAAATACTTCCATGGCCTATAACATCTCCGAATCGTGCCTCTGTAAAAGTTAATTTGCGTAACGCTGAACTTCTCATTAATTCCAAAATCTGAAACTCAATGAGAAATGATTTATTTTCTCCTGGTGGTATACACTTCGTATTCTTCAAACCACATCTGGAATTCCTACTGTTGTTTCCCCACTCCCAGCTGTCATCGTCTACTGCAGAAAACTGTTATCTAATTATGCGCTGCTGTGGAAGACGTTCTACAGAGGTGTCCATATCTGTAGCTGCATTTTAAATGTATACAAATCTTTCATTCTTGAGAAATCACTTAAAACAGACTTACAGAAACACATGATATAAAACAGTATTTCATGGATCAAATGAAAAATAAAATAGAGCCAAAAATAAGCGTTAAATAAACAACTGCATATGCTGATCCATTTTTTCTCCTTCAGGAATATCTGTCCCATTCCTTTATTTTAGGATTACTATACACCTATTTGGTTCCTATTTTTGCAAAGTGGGCCCACAAGAACCTGATGAGGTTGAACAAGGCCAAGTGCAAGGTGTTGCCCTTGGGTCGGGGCAATCCCAGGTGTGTGTACACACTGGGAGAAGAACTCCTTGAGAGCAGCCCTGCGGAGAAGGACTTGGGCGTTGTGATCGATGAAAAGCTGGCCATGAGCCGGCAGTGCGCTCTCGCAGCCAGGAAGGCCAATGGCATCCTGGGCTGCATCAAGAGAGGGGTGGCCAGCAGGGAGAGGGAGGGGATCGTCCCCCTCTACTCTGCCCTTGTAAGGCCTCACCTGGAGTGCTGTGTCCAGGCCTGGGGTCCCCAGTACAGAGGGGATGTGGAGCTGTCGGAGCGGGTCCAGAGGAGGGCCACCAAAATGATCAGAGGGCTGGAGCACCTCTCCTGTGAGGAAAGGTTGAGGGAGTTGGGGTTGTTAAGCTTGGAAAAGAGAAGGCTCCGGGGAGACCTCATTGCGGCCTTCCAATACTTGAAAGGAGCTTACAGGCAGGAGGGGGACCGACTTTTTACACAGGTGGATAATGGTAGGACAAGGGGGAATGGGCTAAAACTGAAAGAGGGGAGGTTTAGGTTGGACATCAGGAAGAAATTCTTCCCTGAGAGAGTGGTGAGGCGCTGGAACAGGCTGCCCAGAGAAGCTGTGGCTGCCCCATCCCTGGCTGTGTTCCAGGACAGGCTGGCTGGGTTCCTGGGCAGTTTGATCTGGTGAGCTAGTGGCTGGCAGCCCTGTCCACGGCAGGGGGGTTGGAACTAGATGATCTCTGAGGTCCCTTCCAACCCAAGCCATTCTATGATTCTATGATTTAGGGACTGCACAAACACAGGAGGATGTGAAACTGGTGGCAGCAGTACTAGCTCAGTCGCAATCATGGCATCTTGATACCAAGTAAGGTATCTGTTTTCCAGTACTATGAAAAGCCTAAGGGCATGCTAAACATCTACAACAGAACTTATCTGTATAAATATATGCAGAATTCCAGTATTCATAAAGAGATGTTTTTAATTTTTGGTCTTTCAGACAGGTCCTGTTATTAAACATCTAAAAGGGAAATGTTTTAAGGAAATGAAACATCTTCATCTTTAAAGAATAGAAACATAAGATGCATAACAAACAGTCACTGTCAGCAACTGTGTTTGAGAGGATCTTTAACATTAAACCTTCCCTTAGAATCTGGCACATTAGGTGTATACATCTATACATGTACACTAGGGATTAAGAGACAGGAGCTTTGGTTTCTCAATTTACAGTAAACAGGTCTGGCACCCACCTTTCTTGAAGGTGTGATCACAAGAAATGGAAAATGATGGAGAGTTTAGTGATGACACTGTATGGAAGGAAAAAGTGAGCTGAACTGACTGCTGCTTCACCTGCCGCAGGTGGTCCTGGTGACTCACTTTACATGGCCTGTACACACACTTGGCTTTTTCAGGAATAAACACCAATTGTTCACAAAGGTCACAGAATCTCCTAAAAATATTCCATCAATTAAGTGTACTTTTATATATGCGTTTTTTCTACTCTCCATTTAAACTAGTTATTTCCTTGCTATTATCTTCCCACACAAAACATGGATTACTCTGGGACAGAACAGGAACAATGACTAAGAAGAGCTAGTCCATGATGTTGTGAGGGACTCTCTGAAGCCTTTCTAACTGATCAGAGGGCTTGCAGCTGCCAGTGCAAGTGCAGCCTCTCAGACTAGGGAGGTTTTGAGATCAGTTCTGTAATCTCAGCCTTAAAGACCAGTGCTATATTTGTGCAGGTACTCAGAGCACTATTTTAGATATTCACAGTAAAGTTTTAAGGATTAAAACAAACAAACAAACAAAAAAAACAACCACAAGTTTAGCTCATACATTTTTTAAAATAAGGATTAACCTGAATATGCCCACAGAAACTTAATTTTGAAATAAGAGAGTTTTTTACTAGAAAGGTTTCCGGTAACAATGTGTCACAAGCAACCCTACTCCATCTGAAACAAAAGGGCTAGAAAGTGAAGCAACAAGAAAAGAATTATTTGGAGGTAAAATAGAGAACTCTTCATATTCTGAACTGAATGAAGTATAATTTAGGTAAAAGTATTCTTCTAAGGTGATGAAATGAAATAAATTGGTTAGATGGCCATATGCAGTAAATGAGTATTAATGATAGCAGTTATTTTGATTAAACTATCTGGGAATGCAGAACACAAGATTCATACATAGGCCAAATTCAAACAAATTTTCATGTAAATTCCTGATCATAATCTTTTCAAACTTCAGCCATTGGCTTGTTTATTTTTCACTGTTACCTGCCAAGCATGTGTGCCAAGTTCTGGCTGTCTGGGCTTAGCTGTAGAGAAAACTAATCACTTATTTTGTGCAAGACAGTGACGCAGTATACATTGGATATTAATTTTCTCATGTAAAAGTTAGTTACACTGAGTTTTTTGGATGATTAGCTTGTTTACCATGTGATATAGAGTAAAGCTATCATACAGGTTTGAAACTTTTAACGTAATACACTTCCGTCAAAAATACATATCAAATCTAGAAAATACAGATTTCAGAAACCCATTTTATTTAAGAGTTAATCAAAAAAATCTGACCTAGAATGTGAAAAGTTTGCCAGGGCTGCCAGTAACGAATAGCTCCATCTCTGCAAAGAGCAAAGAAAACTCCATACTGAGAAAAATACTGCTCCTGAGAGAATTGCAAATTTCATTTAAAATGCTTAAATATATTGTGCTTTTTGGCATGAAAAAGAACACAGATTTGCCCAAAGTAAGGGCAATATTAGGTCAGCAATATAAAGAAGTTAACTACAGAAAAACATTCAGTCAAAGTTTACTCTTTGAGGACATGCCCTGGTCAGATACAAGTTCAGAAAGGCCTACAGACAAAAATTATGCGTAGCTATATTCGTGTGTATGTATAGATATAAAGTGTCTTGTGCTCTGAAAGACTCTCAGTACTCTGGGATATCACAAGGGATGATCCTCAAGAACAGACTCAAGATCTGGTCTGGTCAAGTGTATCCCCACTGGAAAAATTTCTATACTTCTCAGCCTTTAAGCATTTAAGAAAAGCGAATTCTGTACCTTTACAAATAATAAACAAATCCACAACACCTGACTTACAAGGAGTAGTAATTAGGAAATGAGAAAGCTGAGCTTACTGTAGCAGGCTTCCTTTGAAACATACATATTATAGGGAACACAGGAGGACGAATCCTAATATCCAAAGTTAATTTTGGTAGTCCAGCACCTTTTATTAAATTCTAAGACTACTGAATTTCCTATTTCCAGTTACCAACAGATTTCAAATTGGATTACAGAATTGTTACTACCTGTTGCATGGAAAGGACACTGGTTTTTGATTCTTTCTTATTTTCCTTTATGACAGAGACTGCCAAAAGCAAAATGATTACATAGGTCAACTACAAGAGTGTTCTTTCTTCCAGGCAGAGGGAGAGGAAGAAATGTCTGTGGATGACAGTTCATCCTACCGAAATAACTCACCAGTGTTGGCTCATTAAGTGATATTGAGTACAAGAACTTCTGAGTGATGACCATAATCCTTGGGTCACTCAGTGACTCCTACAGCTTATAAAATCTCTTGTGATCCCTCCCTCTATAGTCAAAGCCCCAGACTCAATAAAACCCTTTCCACTTAACATTTTTCTGCTGCTTCTTTTTCCACCCTCACATTTGCTTGAAATTTCCCTTTACTCTTCACAGTCTGAACAGCATCCTATTCAGCCTTTTTCAAGTAATATAGATGACATTGCTGACTTTATTCAAAGTTACATGTGCTCAGTTACCCAACAAAGTCACGCTTCCCACAGATATTTTGGCGGTTATTGAAACATTTGTTATGGTTCAGTCGGTTCTAGCCTCAGGGTTTTACTTGCAGGACAGAGAAGCTTGCTCAAAATTTCTATAACACTTTATCAGATGTGGCATTTTAGTTAAAACAGGGAAAAAAAAAAAAAAAAAAAAAGGAAAAGATTCATCTTTTGATTTTACTATGTCGTTTTTTCCCCATGGTTGCAAGTGAAGGGAAGTCCTAATGATGTACGATGGATCATTAACTACAAGAAGTCATCACCAGGGTTCCATTTCAAGTCAAAACTGAAGAGATCAAGTGGATAAACCTATCCCCCAGGTGAAACACTTCAGCACCAATGACTAGAAGCAGTGTGTTCTGCTGCTCAGACATCTGATGACTGTAACTTCCATCTGTGCCTTGCTGAATTCTGGCAGCAGAGAGGATTATTTAGTCTATTATTGTTCAGCCAGT
The DNA here is from genome assembly GCA_013399715.1 of Alectura lathami. Taxonomy (NCBI): domain Eukaryota; kingdom Metazoa; phylum Chordata; class Aves; order Galliformes; family Megapodiidae; genus Alectura; species Alectura lathami. The sequence goes on along the minus strand of VXAV01002623.1, from coordinate 111,277 downwards.
GGGAAGACTTTGTTATGGCAGGAAATATGGGACAGCTTTCACAAATGAAGGCAGCTCTCAGAGCAAATTAGTAACCGAAGAAATAGGACTCCGCTAGAATGAGCAGATGACCGGCTTATCCACAGGCAGACTGGGCATCAAACAGTAATTGGAGTAATTTGTGACAGAGGATATTTAGATTTTGATTCAGCACATATCATATTGTGGAATATTATTTTGGTGTAGTAGTAAAACTAAGCTTTTTCTCTTTAATAAACAAGAATGCTGTTTCTACTGTCATACAACAACAGTGGAGATGTATGACACTTTATTTCTTTAAGTCTGTTCTAATCAAAGCACAATATACATTAAGATATCCACAGTATGTCATGAATGGCCAGCTCTAAGTCCCTCTTTTGCAAATATTAGTTAGTACTCTTTTACTTCTACCAAAATATGTGTTTAGATGTATTACAATGGTTGAAGACTGTACATGCCACTTAAGTATAAGCAATCCAGAATTTCATTACCTAACCATGTCCTTTAATTATGGAATTAATCTTCAAAGCATTATGCCATACGTTTTCAAATTCACAGAGAGAATAAAAGGATTACAGAGGGCAAAAACCATACACAGCATAATAGGTACCACTGGTATGAGTGAATGGCAATAATGAAAAGACGCACATCTGCTCAGGTTGTATTTCTACATGTAGATTACACAGCATGAGGACAAAGGAACACTTATTCCTCTATCCCTTTACAACTGCAAACATACTGAGCGAGCTGTTTGTAGCGGTATATTCTAATATTTTAAAATTAGCTTTTTCCTAAAACTGTGCATTATGTGTGAATTATGATCAGTCTCAGTAGGGGCACCTTTTCTAGGACACAATCCTCAGTTACAGTTCTTTATTCAATGGATTCAGAGGGCGAGAACTTCTGGTTTACTCTAGTCTCCTTCCACAATATACTTAGACTACCCAGTTAAAATACCTTCCTTTTCACACATTGTTTTGATGAGCTCTCTTAGATGTCCAGTATGGTGGTACGCTTGCTTCAGCTTCAGAAAAGCTTGAAGAAGTCAAATGTGATTAAAAATTAGTCCTCATTCATGCTCATCTTGGCCTCTGGAAATTGTCAGATATACTCGTGAGTCACTTTTTTAATTAACATCGCATTACAGTTGTGAATGTGTTTGAAAATAGATTTTTACTAGGAAGTGAAAAGACATGAATCAAACTGAATCCTGTGACTTTACTACATTACTTATGCTTAACGATTTCACTTACACCTGAAATAGAAATAAGCAAGAAATAATTTCAAAAATCTANCAGACTGGGACCTGCTTTCTCCTTAGGCAATGCACACTGCAATCACGTAGGTAATCTCGACCTATTTTTAACTTAGTCTGGTACAAAGTGCAGGGAAACTTTCAGAAATGAACTAGGTGCACCCATCCTGTAATGATGCTGGGAAGACCTGTGCAGCCTATACTGAGGCTCAATGTCCTCACAACAGCAGTTTCTCCAAAAAAAAAAAAAAAAAAAAAAGCCAAGTATCTAAAAAGTCAAAGCTATTTTCGGTGTATTGCCATATTTGTCTTTTCAATAAGCAATTAGATGATTTCTTATTGACACAGGCTGCTTCATTCCCTTCACCAACTGAAACAGCCTTAGCTGACAGAATTAAGGGAAATGTTTTCCATGTTTCTGGGCTTGCACAGAGAGTAATATAAAAACTTTAGTTCCCGCACTTTCTGAGATACAGTTGGCAGATCAGAAGAATATTTTACTCCTCCACTGGAAGAAAGGTTGTATTACAACCTAATCTCACAAGTAGATCAAAACTGTTTGGGCTTTGGCAAAAAAGTGTGAGATGCTGCAGTATTTGTCACAATATCTACTGTCATTTTGCATTAAAAAAGAACTGTAGTTGAAATCAACTGGATTTCTAACTGACAGGCAAAGAAAGGAAAAAGTCACTGCTGAACTCCCTAAAATTCATGCGTCGTGGTGTAAGTGATCTAACACCAAAGGAAACGAGACGGTTATTTCTGTTAGCGAGCCTCCTCCTGTGTCCATCATACTGCACAGGGGTATTTTTACTTCAGCACTTGTGACTGTATTTTGTAGGTTTCTTTTTTTATGGCATTTTTTTTTAACAAGACAAAGCAGAAATGTCAGTCCTTTGATATAAATTTTAACAATATGTGGAACACTGAGCAGTTATTTAAAAATAGTGTATAATTTCTCTGTTACAGAACTCATATCTGTGCAGATAACTAACATAAAATACATGCAAAATTATCTAAATAAAATAAATGGTTCATAAATGGTTGATTGCCCACATGTATGGCTACATATCTCATGCAGGATATAATCCTAAACACAAATAGTTCCATTATGTATACTAATCAGTTCAGTATTTTCCCCCTCAAACATTTTTTTTAAAAAAAGACCTTTTGCCCAGAACTTCATAATATTAGTTTGAAAATTAATTTTTTTTTTATAGCAAGACATTCATTTAACGTTTAGACATGCTACAGTGCTCTGAAGTCAAAATTTTATTGCTAAATGCACCACACCACAGAAGAAATCTTGGAAGAAAGTTCAGTGTAGGAAGGTGAATGGATCTGAACTGGAGGGTTAAGCATCAGCAGGAATACAGAGATGCAGCCAGGGCTGACAGGAGGGAATATATTACATTCAAAGCACCCCTGCCTGCTTGCTTTATGTTAACACTAGTGAAAGAGGAGGTAGCAACGTGCTCACACACCCTTGAACATAGCAAAAGGCTGATGTCTGGAGCCCTGGCTCTCTCCACAGCTCTGCAGCAGCCTCCAAACACCCTGAGGAGGGCCAGTAACTACCCATCAGAAACCATTACAGGAGCTGTTTCGCTCTACTGAGATAAACAACTGTGTGCTCACTGTAGCCCCACATCAGTGCTCCAGTTGGTCAAATTTAAGGAGACACAGATCAGAATGACATTTGTTAGAAACTGAGAAACCAACCAACCCGCTGGGTACAGAAACTAATTAAGGAATATAATTACTTGTATCAATTCCTTGAAACTGAAATCCAACAGATCTGCGCTGCTATGACATTATTGTTATGCAGGATTTCCTGGCTGACAAAATAATCACTTCCATTAAAAGGTAAGCAGTGTCTGACTGTGAGATGTGTGGACTCCAAATTCTCCTTGAGACTTTTCGTGCACTTCTGATGTTCTACTTCAAATCCTACCCAGGGGCATGCAATCTAGCAGAAGCCAAAAAGGTCAAATTATTCACCTTTCTTGGATGAATTTCCTTCATCATTCCCTAATATTCTGTGTATGTTTAAACACAGAAATAATATGTTCAGTTTTCATATGCAGTTCATTCTTGTCTGCGTTCTCCTCCTAGCCATGGTTTGGAAGGAGATGCCTGTTAAGAAGGTGGAGTCTCTGAACTGAGAGCACATTGTTCTCCCAGCTTTCTGAGCATTTCAAACGCTGCACAGTAGTGAGCCTGTTTCAAGTCTCTAGACCTGACTTCCAGACTAACATTTGGACCAGAAAATAAAACTGATAAAAAATTAGCAAGATCTCATTACAAATGCGCTCTTTGCCCTAGTATTTGTTCTTTTTTTTTCATTGCCAGACAAAATAAAAAGCTAAATGTTTCTATGATTATGAGGACTCAAACAAATAACTGTGCTAATCATATGCTAAGTGGCAATTTAGTAAATTCTGAGTATAGTTCAAGTAATACCAATCTAACTGAGAGCATTACATAGCCATAAAAGTAATGTGAAGCTAAGTTTTATAATTTAGTTTCCATTTACATACATTACTTCCAATATTAGAAAACAAAATTTATCGCTCAGGATGTCTTCCTCAGATATATATAAATTACATTAGATTTAAATGGCTGTAGTTTAAATTACTGTAATGTAATTATTGCAGATTATTACTTGTGCCCCAAAAATAGAATTTGAATTAAATCGGGGATTGGTTTGGAAAGAAATGGTAGAGCCGCCAAATTTTAGCCTTCACTCTAGCCACTTAGACAACAGTCACCTTGTACTTATTGTGTTATACTTAATTGAAAGCAATAAATTAAACCCAGAAAACTGATATACTTGTAAAATTGAAGGAAAACATATCTGATGACTTTGCATCTAAAACTGCCTATATAAGCATACTAACAAAGCCTACAAAGACCTTTGGATGACTTTATTCTGGAAAAATGTTTTCTCTGATCTCTTCTCTCAACCATCTTTGATTTTTTGAATATTTGTATAGTTTCAAGGCCAAGTAACAAATAAAAACATTCTAATAACAATGGAATAATAATACAGCATTGTATTCTTCCAAAAGTACTTCATCTAAAATTCTCTGGAACATATTTCTCCTTTCAGTTGTGCTCAGTGAAGTAAATGTGTGTACAAACACTCAGTGCTAACATGTGGGCAGATAAATGTAGGGTAGCTGGAGAAATGAGAGAGAGTCTGGTGTTACTTGAAAGGAGCCTCCTCTGAACTAGAATCTGTTGCTCAGTTCAGTGAGAACAACTATAGGGCAGCTCTACAGGGGAGACATTTCAGAGCCTGGCAGTGTTTTTGTGCCTTCCTCTATCTAATGTGCTATTGTTCTTCTAAAACTTGTCTTTATGTTGCTTCTGCATTTTCTAATTCGCATTCAGAGATCATGAAGAGAAGAGACATCGAAATACCAAGGAAAAGAAGGAAACTGGTATTAGCTGTTTAAGCATAAGGGTGTATTACTTCTTATCTAAATCCCCCACTATCTTGGCAGAAAAATAAACTGTCTTACATTTCAGAGCCAAGCATGTTTAAAGGACTAACTCCAGATCACTGAGAAGAGAGAGGTAGAAAATTAAATCTCCAAAGGAAATGGAAGTAATTAGATTGATACTCCTGCCTTGTTTACCAACCTGAAGTTAAACATGCTGGCACATATGCTGGATAAACTGTTGGATAAATAAGGAAAATTTGTAATTCCTACATAAAAAGTAACCTAAACAGTAGTTGCTGACAGTCAAGTTAAAACACCAAAACTTTTCTAGCATGTTTTTCTTTTACTTGCCTGTGTTCTCTACAGTTTCTTCAGATATACTGCCCATATTTTTCCATAATTTTTCCCTCTGTCTTTCTGCATGTTTGTGCAGGCTGCAGTGCTCTCCTGGCATGCCTTTTCCATGCTGCTCTTCAAACATAAGATATTTTTCACTTTTTCTCTTTGAATCAATTTATCTCATAGGTTCCATCTGAAGAGCAAAAGTACAGACAAGAATGCATTAAATTAATATATATTTCTGATATGCTGATTTATGAGTTTTTTCCCAACTATATCTAGTTGGTTCTTGAATTTAAACATACATTTAAACAATGTACAAGCAACAACTCATTTTTCAGATAAAAGTTCTAGCAAGAAACCTGCCTACCACTGCTCTTGGACCATTGCACTGCCCATGTGCTTCCACAACCCACGATGGCAGCAGTTTGAAAAAGCTTCTAAAGGCTGTGTGTCTGCTGCAGTGCCAGAGGTACAGATTAATAGAGATGTGATCAAACAAGGTCAGTGCCACTGAATGCTGTGCATGTACTTACTTACAATTAGGGGTCTTCAGCCCTAGAGGATGAGGAGAAGGGAAGCACTGCTGGAGCTGCAGCATCCTCCAGAACGCGGCTGGCCAGTGATTAAGCCCTTCAGATTTGCTTCCGTAAGTCCTGCTGCTCTCAGCCACGACCAGGGAAAATCTGGGTGGCAGAGCAGACAAAATAAATGCGCCGCTTCGCTAAGCAGAGTGAAACGCACTGACAGCAACTGTTCCTGTTCCTCAGCCCTTGTGAATATGGGCCCAGGGCCACACCGCAGACAGGCCTCAGGGAGCTGCTGGGTGCCAACAGCGGCCCAGTCCCTTGGGCCTCTGGCCACCCTCAGGCACAGCAGGGCTCAGTGCTGGGGTGGGAAGGAGCTGGGATTAGCCTGCTAACGCCTTGACTTCTCAGCCCCAAACCACACATAGCCCTCCAGCCTCACCAGTAGGCACCAAAGAAACACAACACCCAGGGCAATGTCTTGCTTACAGTGACACTTCGTCAAATGCAGCAGGAGCAGAGATGTTTTTTAGACCAAGGCGTGGCCATCTCGCATTACAGCCAGCTTCTGTGATAACCATTGCCAGACGAGGATTCATCTTGATCTTGGGTTGCAAACATCTAACTCCTCAGTGCCACTATTACTGCTGATGCAAACCTTAGTTTGCAGAACCAATCCCAGCTTGCCTGCACTTTTTCACTTATGTCCTCTTGTAAATTGTTTAAAACAGCGCTTCAATGATATTCTCTTAGCTCTTCTGCACATTGCAAAGAATTCCCAAGGTAATTCTTTTTCCATGAAAGTGTGAGGAATACAGCTAAGGAAGTCAGTCTCCCATTGTGATGCTTGGCATACGCAGGGGATCACTCTGCCTGCCTGTAGATGATATACACAACACTGCAGCCTGCGGCAAGCTGTCTGGAGGGGGGGTGTGCAGACACATAATTATGACCACAACATTAGGGCCATGCAAAAGAACATTATCACTGACAGGCTGTAGGTTCTTCTGGCACACCACAACCACCAGTGGTCCAGGAAGAGTGGGAGGTGCACATACTAAAACAAAGAAAGCCAAGGAGCTGAAAGCAAGGATCACTGATCTACAAAGCTTTCAGCAAGATGTAGAACTGTATCCTTCGGAATCACTTACCCTGGGTGTGCTGCCTAGTTCGGCTCTCCTGCAGTGCCATATGGTAGCCACAACTTTTCAAGCAGACATTTTTCAACTAACTGCAGCAGCACTGGCTGCCTGCATCACTCGTGTTTGCCTTGTTCTCCTTTGAAATAATCACTGAGCCTTTAATATCTTACCTGCTACTGCAGAAAAGTGACAGACTAGTAGGAAAAGGAGCAGTGCATCCACCAGTTCTGCAGGACTTTCTCCATCCATGGTCACTAGGAAAAAGAACAGATTTGTGTCTTTCTAAACAAACTCATTAATCACATCTCACAAGTTTTTACTGACCATTTCAAATCGATGCAAGATGCACCTCATTTATTTTTATGCAGCTTTGTGCATTTCTAGTGCCACAAGCACTCTCTCCCAACATTTTCACTGAATCTTTAGTTTATGGGGTTCTATTTTCAGGAGGAAAATATAGAAATGTGGCAAGAGTGAAAATATAAGTTCCAGATAAAGTCAGACTTTGGTCCTGTTTTCCAGATCAGTACAAACTGCCAGGCTTTGTCAAGGGATTAAAAAAAATTCCTGCTTTTCACTTCTGCTCTGTCAGACACTCACGTGCATGATACTGATCTCAGTGCCACAAGATAAATCTTGAAGCACGTAATGAAAATATCCTGATATCTAAAAGTGATTAAATAGTAACAGAATCTGGCCTGTAGCTCATACCTTAACATGCATAAAACGTTTATTTCATGTCAATTCCTTATTTTTTTTTTTCTTCCCAGATCTTTCAAAAATCTTATTTTGGAATTGAAAATTTCCAAGCTCGAATGAGTGTTTTTTTAAGGGAGAAAAATCCATTTCACTGCCTCCCAGTTATATAACACAACGAGAGAATCTTTACTTACTTAAATTAAATAAAATTATGCATGTACATTTACTTCCACAGACATCATCAAAACTACCTTAATTCATGAAATTTAGAATGTAAAAATATTCAGTTAAGTTCTATCATCACAACACAATTCAAAAAATGTTTTTGTGTAAAAAAGTGGTTACACGTCTTTGAAGATAAGACTCTAAATGTGCAAAACAAAATGTACTCTATCGATAATTCAAGAAAAGCTGTGCCACATTTTTCTTTTGTGATTTCTCCTCCCCATCCCATTTTTGGGGGAGAAACACATGGGGATGGTATGGAGAAGATTTTTTTTCCAAGCTGTGTTTGAAGGATCATTTTTAGTACCTGGTGCTTCTTATCCATGGTACAGGGAGATCAGGTCCAAATTGCATTTTGCTTCCATGATGACTGAAGTGTATCAATATTCAGGAGCTAACACCTGGCATTGGCTATTTTCTAAAAGCTGTATAACTGCTACTGCAGTTGTAGCTGTGGACTGCAACATCTCATTTGAATTCATGAGACTAGTTCTAAATTTTTAAATATATATGAAGAGATATTACAGTCTAATGAAGAACAAGAATCCCATCTGCTACCTGCAACCTAGTAATACCTGCATAACATAACAGAGAGAAACAGTAATGTAAGCAGTGAAGATGGAAACTTGTTTGTTTATTAAAACTTCAAATTTGTTTTGATCATTCTTTCTAATCCCTGTTGGTAAAAAATGTGTTCCAAAGTGGCTTCTTTCCAGTTCTCTGTAGAGATCTTTGAGTTTTAGCCCACTAAAAGTTTGGCAGAACATCTAGCTGCCAATTTTTTCTTAAAGAGGAAAATTACATAAATTCCCTAACAACAGCCTGTTTTATATGCAACTTTGCTCACATATGAGACTCTCTTGAAGATGTATGCTCTCTTTTCTATGGACTGTAAGACAAATTAATTTAGGGTTTTCAACTGGGTTTTGTGTCAAGAGAATTGCAGGGACAAAAATGGTATTCCTTCAAAAGTTATACTACTTGAAGAGAAGTAAAATGTTCACCATATAAAATAAAATGCCAATATCTCACTTTTTCATCACTTGCCAATACCTTTCAGAAGTGATTTTCCTCAAGCTTCCATGATGAGGTTTTCTGAGCTCGGACACGTGGAAGATTCATAAGTTTCTTCCAGGAGGCTGTGAACATCGGGGGCTTAGAGTATGATGACATCCTCATAGGATTCTAGTATCCTATCCAGGGATAATAGGAATCATAAGGTATCTTTAAAACACACGTTAAATTCCTTTTTACAATTAGATCTGTGGCGAAAGGAGGAGCAGGCAAGTTTTCCATTGACATCAGCAACGCTGGCCCTGCATGCTATCTCATTAGTCCTGGTCACTGGTACCATTTATTGAAATATTTAAAGGTATCATGGCTCAAAAAGCCTAACCAGCCAATTCCCAGAACATTTGTAGAATAATGGCTTGTCGCTACTTATGTTAACTTTGACTAATACCTAATTTACCAAGAAAACAAGTTTTATTGAGTTTTTAGGAAGCCTGGGGAATAATTGAAGAAGTTTGGCTGCGGGTTGCGATTAACTCCCAGGAAAGTTCTCCAACTCTATGTTTTTCCATAGGTAAATATTATAAGTATGCCACACTTTGCACAGAATATTTGCATTTGTTACAGTATAAAACCACGACAGTATCCAGAGGCCTGGCACTCATGCTCAAAACTACATGCATAACACAATGCCAGTGTAATGCCTATACGTGCTTCTGAACAGGACCAATGATCATATTTAACTTGCAGGAGCAGCAAAACTTTAGTTGCAACAAGGATATGACAGCACTCTCCAGTGCCTCAGCACAATGGGATCATAAACCCAGAACAGATTTGGAGTTCCGTATGCTAACAAAGTTGTTTAAGCTATTTAAACTCAAGTTTGTCCCAGTTGTCTTGGTCACAGTTTCTGGTTACTTTCTTACATTTCTAAACATGCTAGAATGATGCTAACTGTCCATTTATTGATAATTTGTGCCGCCTATAATAATTCTGACCCTATAACACTGAACAGTCAGAAACTGAGAAACCACTGACAGAATATCTGTATTTTAAAATATATATCGATATATGTAACAGAGAAGGTCACACTTTTTGGCTAAACTCCAGTTACTCATCGTGCCAGATGGCAACTAGTGATTTAGCGTAGCAGATTCTCAAGCTGGGAATCTCATTTTAGTTTTTTCTCAGCTGTCCTTGCTTCCAGGTGAAAATGGAAGAATCTGTCATTCACCAGATAGAGTAGTTGCTTGCTAGTTATATTCATTGTCACTACAGGGAAAGATATTTAAAAACTTAAAAGAAAGACTAGTTTTGTAGGAACTAGTTTACAAAAACTTTAGAGATGCTCACATGAAATCTATACATGTTCTCAAGCATTCCTTATTACCTAAGAGATATCCATTAAAATTAGAAACAGTCTAGTAAGAATATTACAGACAAAAGTCTCAGCAAGATCTAGAACAAAAATGATACAGAGCCCTACTGCTTTTAGGTAACACTCAATTGTGTCCTAGGAAAGACAGATTTGACTGATGTTAAATGCTTAAATCACTTTTGAAGAGAAGCTACACCACCTTAAAGTACTTAAAACTGACAGAATTCCGTCTTGTTTGTAGACTTTATGGATTAGAGTTTGCAGTTTTGGTGGATTTTATGTATTTGTTTGTTTTAATACCCCATCAGTATCCAGACTGCACTCTGAATACTGCCCAACCACTTCATGTTGACACATGATGCAAGGCTTCACACATAATTATAGATTTGATGGTTCCTAAGCAGACTTCTGAAGGAAAATGAAAAACAAAAACAAAAAAAAAAAAAAAAAAGAAAGGAAAAACAGATTTGTTCTTTCATACCTTGGAAGAAAATAAAGTCTCTTACTAGCATTTACATATCAGAAGGATATTGGAAAAAGGATATCTTGAAATGATCATATAACATAAGATCAAGGGGAGTAAATTCTGACCTCAATGCATGAAAGCCTATTGCACTAAATATTTTACTGTTTAACATCAAGGGGCTAAACTAAAGCACATTGAACACTCAGAGGCATTTTCTTTACCCCATATCCATCTGATGTTTACTGTCAGTTGACTGGGTGAGAATGAGCTCGCTAATGGGCTATGACTAGATCTGTGCAGATTGGTCAGCACAGATGAAGAGGATGAAAACATCGGGCTAAAGTCTGGCCCTCAGCAATCACGATTTCTATATAGGTAAGGTCAAGCATTTACTGTATTTCTCAAACTAAAGGAAAAAGAAGCAAACAGGAGGAGAAGGACTTGAAAAGTTTTTTCTTTCTTCGTTCTTCTGAAGATAAGTTGTTGGAGAAAGAGAATACAAGAGCAAAAAGCTGTAATAAGATTACAGAGAAGTATGGAAATTATAGTGGCAAGGAGTTAGATGGACAGGCACGGACAACATTCACTATGTTTACTTCGGGAAGATGAAGGATTTTTTTTTTTTTTAATTCTAGATTAAAAGCTAAATATGCTAATGAACTAAAAATCTTCGTTTTTCCCTAGATACACCAAGCTCCTTTACTAGAGACGTTTATAAACTGTCAACGTTGCCCCCTTGTGACTACCTCCATCATGCACCGTAATTACAGAATTTCTGTCTCCATATCACTGAAAAATGTGCAATCAGCTACAACATTTCCCTTGACAGATGCATTAAATGCTCCAGCAGTGCCACACACTGACTTCTACAACTGCCTCTCCCCCAGCAGCTGCAGCAGCAGGAAGAATTCCCCTCTCCAGAGGTAGGAGGAGGAGGCAGCAGCAACATTGACTTGTTAAAAATGCTGTCACTAGCACAGGAGTAAATTTTCTGCTCTGCTAATAGAGATCTGAATGCTTTACAAATGGCACAACAGATGCAGTACACTGATGGAAATGTTGTAGACAGTGATGCTGCAAAAACTCTTCAGGCAGAAACACGGTTGTCATGTACTGAACATCATCTCACACACACATTGCCACGGGAACTATTGTAGGAATGATTGGTGGGGCCCTAAGGTAAACTCCTGCTCTTTCTGAAGTATTCCTTGGAGTTTTCATTTCCAGATGGAGAAACAATAGAGCTGAGTTCATCATGTCATCTTCAGGACGACATCTCCCACGATGCAACACCCCCTGCCACTGAAATACACAGCCAAGCATTGGGTATGAGCCTAGTACATGAAGTGGAAATGGAAACCACAGCCTTCTGCCACAGAGATGCAAGCCAAAAGTTGAGTCATCTCAAGAGCTTCATATAAATCCTTATACACTGCTTTTTTACATTAGAAAATTGATAAACTGATAAAAATACGTGCTGCCAGGATCCTGTATTTCAGATGGCAGGAAGAGATTAAAGAGAATAAATACAGAAGTACATGTTCAGGTTGGGTTTTCTGATGAATAGTGTGCTCCTCGTGCATTCCCGGAAGCATACAAGACTGTAGTGAAACCTTAAAATTGTATTCAAAAAATAAATCAAGATTAAAAATGCAGTGAAACAAATAAAAAACAGTGCTACCTGAAAGGCAAATCAAGACCTTGCCTTGGCAAATAGGTTGGCAAAGGGATGGCTGGCTGAGAATTCATTCGCAGTTAAGCTGTTCTAGACATGCTGTTCAGACACATTATCTGATGCTACCTCATCTTCTGACTCAAGGTCTGCTTCCTTTGTTAGATCTTGTCTTTTAATCTCAAATACAATAACAGAGTGATTGGCCATGATTTTATGTTTTTCAGTGCCAAGCACAATGGGATTGCTCAATTGCCTCAAAGAACAAATGCATTCTTTACGATAAGAAAGGCCAAAACCACCAAGGAAACCATTTTATAAGGAAACTTCTGCTACAGCAACTCTTTGTATTTCTAAGGTGCCTTAGATTTTCTTTAAGTTAAAAGATATGTCTCTCTGAGACAAGAAAGTATCAGATGCGTCTCAACCAAATGTTTAGGTGTCATTTAGATTTAGTTCATTGTGGTTCAAAACACAAAATGCTGCAAACACTATCAGATACACTCATGCTATTGCACCGTGGGCATCTATAACAGCATATATTGTCCTTAACTTTTCAAGAGGAATCTCAGTTTGACACATGCTTGTCTTCCCACAGACAGCCTGTGTGTCTGGGATGCCTTCAGACTCATTAGAAATTATACTTCACTGCAGTTGAAGTGGAGCCTCATCACTGCAACAAGGTTCAGAAAGAAAAGAGAACATCTACAGAAAAATAAATTACTTTCATCAGTTCTCTCTTTTGTTTCTTCTTCATTAACCTGCAGGTATTTGTACATGCATGAAAACACATAGACTCCTTGAATCTAGTTTCTTCTGTTGCTTATTCCTGGTGTGAAGTCATAATTTTGTGGCAGTGCAACATCAGTGTCACTCGGGAAATGGCTGCCCTTTTACAAAATCAGCAGCTTAGAATTGTTCTGCAGACAAACGAAGAAGGTAAAGGATGCCTAACGCAAGAGTGAAAGTGGAATAATAACTTTACAGATAATTTATAAATTGTTTAAGGTTTATNTATGTATATATACACACACATATATATATATACACTAACCGCTTCTCTCCTATAATCTCTATCTCAAACCATATTTCAGAATTATTTTCGATTTCATTTTAGAAGGAAATATCCTCCTGACTGTGGAGAAGAATATGAGGAACTGCTATAGACTTTTAACTGAGTGGAGTTGCAACTTAAAATCAGAGGAAATTCCTTTCAGGCTCTGCTTAAGAATCTGTCCTACCACTTGTAAGACCACATGG
>VXAV01002623.1:86061-97809 GCA_013399715.1 Alectura lathami | reverse complement strand
CACTTGTAAGACCACATGGTAAGCCAAATAAAAGAACATCGGTATGATAAAATTAGAACAATATTTACTGACTATACACTGAAATTTCCCAATATAATTACATTTATGTAGGAGGGAATCTCATGACTGAGAGACAAATGTCAGGTTTGCTCCTACTTCATCATTTGCCAGGAGATTAGAGAGACAGAAATCAGCAACTGAAGTCTAGGATTCATAAAGTTTGGGCTTTTACCAACTGCTGCAGTGGTCTGCCTCAGCTCAGGACAGTTGATTATTCTGAGACTGGAGCTACGAAGCCAGCCCTGACCAGGCATGGCCGATGGGCAAACTCTCCCCTAACATCTGTCTGGGTTTCTTTCCTCGGTAATTCTGAGGGTACTTGATATTATATTAGCTAGTGTGGATAGTAACAGAGGAAACACTTGCTTCCAGTAATGGCTAGATGATACCACTTAAAGAATGCTTTATGCCAAAAATAAATAAACATTAAAATCCCTTCTGCTGTCAAATATTTTGGCAGTGTAATGCAGAAAATACAGCCAGTGCTAAACAAGAATTGGGGTTGCAACTAAGTAAGCAAGTCTTCTTTAACCAGACTTCCTGTTAGAAAAACATTTTGCATGTGCTGAGACAGCTACAGATAAATTACTAAAATTTTGACTTAAGAAGGAACATACAGTCATTCTCACTGACACATTTTCTCCTGTGTTGCATTCTTTTCAGCAGGCCAGACAAACATCTCTCTCCAGATCTTCAACAATACATAGAGTACAGTTAACATAAATATAACTGGAACATAAAACATGCAGCTAATGTCTCAGATTGTGGGAAGCTTTCAGGACAGAAAGATTAGCATCTGACAGCACCAAGAGTTATGAGACCAAGACAGTGCAGTACAATACTGTTAGAATAGCAACTGACCTCCTGCACAAGTGATAAGATATGAATTATAAAATTAAACAGACAGAGGAAACTACCACAAAAGGAAAGATGAAATGCTTTTGAATCCCTATTTATTCTGCAACTTCATTTCTTCGGAAGCTTTATGCCAACAGCAGAATGACCTCAACTGTTTAAAATAAATTACCATAGTGGTACAGACAACAATGAGAAGGGGATAATTAACCTGCTGACAAAACAAAAAAAAAAATTAAAAAAAAAACATTCAACCCGTTTAAGACCTGTAAGTACAGGACACAGTCCTAGGAGCATGCTGGAAGTTGTTACAATCAAAATCTGACAGGATGTCTTTCTACCACAAGGAGGTCAGGCTAACACTTGTCAAATAAAGAGCATGTAGAGCCCCCAGAGAAAAGGAAAATGAAACCACTATTCACAGAGAGCACTAAAAACTGATACACAAATCTGCAGTGCATCCACATCTGGAGATGCATCTACCATCCTTCCAAGTGGTGCATATAGGGACATATTTCTGATCAGTAATGTCATTAATAAATTGTAATTAAAAAATAAGAACAAGTTTGTTCTTTGACTTCAAAAACTCTGGCATGTAATGAATGAAATCCAACTCCGTTGAAGTCAAAAGCAAATATTCTATTGATTCCAAAGCACAGATAATTACACCTAGTGAAAACATACACATATCCCTACAGTTTAATTATTTTTGTTCCTAATCCATTACCTTCCACACAGAAAAAACAAACAACAAAAACAATAATAATAAACCATAATAGTAATGATAAAAAAAACAACAATGAAAAAAAAGGCCCACAACAATACTAATCCTAGACCTCAGAAGTTTTAGCATCTTCACTGAATTCACTTGGACAGTGAGCTTGAAGATTTATTTATAACTGTGGATATCCAATCTAATCTTAACTAAAAGTGGTTAAAAATTAGAAGCAGAAGTAAAAAGACGTGTCCCGAGTATGGTCTGTGAGATGAAGAGAAACTAAGTGTCATCAACAGCAGAATGAAAATAAAAATCCCATCTGTTTGCTGAGGTTTTATTGCAATGCACCTGCACTCTTAGTGTTTTTTCATAGTTCTCCTCTTCTACTACCAATGTTGCATTTTCATGGCTGGAAAGCAAATTACCTCTCTTTTGGGAAGCGATCACGTTCTTTGCTGATGATATACAAAACCATGCTCTGCCATACACAGAGGCTGTGAGATTTTATTGCCTTGATTAACATCTCACGCTTCCAGTGGAGCAGTGTACACAGCCCTTTAACTGAAAATCTGGTAAAAGGGAAAAATAATTAAGTGAATCCTGCAAGGGCAAGCTCCTAGGTCTTTTTCTTCTGTTTTTCTTATGAACAAAGAAGTTACAGAAATGTTCATTTCACTTTAAAAATCAGAACTTAGTAAGAGATGAATTCACTTACTGTAGTTAATATATAACCCAGTCAGTTTCTACTTCTACTCCAGCTCTACTGGGATCAGGAGGAGATAAAACTGGCACAAAGTGAAGTAAAGACCATTCAGACTAAAAAGTAGAGAGACTGAAAAGTGAGATGAATGGGGGAGGCAGGAACAGAATTTTGCTAAACTGCAATATGCTTACCCAGCTTGAATCGTGATTCAACTGATGCAACATCTCCATTGCTGTGTATGGGCTTCGCTGTGAGCCCAGTAAAAATGAAGACAATAGGTTTGAACTTGTTAGTGTTTCAGGATTCTTCATCCCCTATGTACAAATGGGTAAACATCTTTAAAATTAACTTACTTTTGGAGGAGAAGGGTAACAAAAAGGGAGTGGAAAGAGAGAGGGAGAATGAATAATCACTACAGGAAAAAAGGATCCAACAACTTCAGCTGGCTTTGTGAGTAATTCACAAACTTCACTTACCATTGTAGAAATCTCAAGAATGTTTTGAAGAATTCTGAGCACCACTATACAGAAGCAAGTATTCTTCCTCCGCTTTATAAAATGCTGAAATCTGAAGCTAAAAGGGTCGGTTCCAGTTGCTGATACCATTGCCCATTAATTCCCTTCTTCTGAGATGATAAAATTGAAGAAAAAAGGAAGAAGTTAACTGAGACTAAAGGATGCTTAGCTTCCAAATTTTGGTAAATTCTCTTGGTTATTCTTTACTTTAAGAGTGGACCTTACAATTTAAGGTAACAAATGTAAATTATTAAAATAAAAAAGTTACCTGTGATTACTTTTGCACATAAAATGTTGCTCCTGCTGTTATTCATAGCACTTTTTGAAGTTCACAAATAGGTCCTTAATGTCAATTACTCATTTATTTACCTGCAAGCCACACTGGCAATGCATGGATTTTAAACTGTCAATTAATATAGATACAGAATTTCCTATTCAAAGTGGGTATCATCCACTTTTCTTCCAATTAATCATTTGTTTTCTCTAACAGCTATTTTTCTCGCTCTTTCTTCTTCTGCTCTGTGAATATGTTTATTCACACTCAGTGTAGTTAAAATTACTTATGCTACCTTCTAGAGAGACAGATCAAATAACGTTAATTCAAAGACTTTTCACTCATCTCAGTTCATAATGGGAGTGATCTCACATGACCCAGATGACAGTGATATTAAATAAGAACGTTATCCAGTGACTGTGAATGGCATGATGACAGGTATTTTTCCTGTAAATCACAAAGAAACAAAACAACAAAAAATTCGAGAGTGTCTGGAAAGAAAAGAGTAAATAATTCATAGGGAGAAACATCACATTTGCATGATCGTTCTGTGGACAAATTTACTTCCAGTGACATTAATAGAAATCTCATTCTGGGCTTTACCTTAACCTGCACAGTGTGTTCATCTTTCTGTTCAGCCTAATGCTATACATGAAGTCAAGCTATACCAGTTACCTCACACAACTGATGCTGAGATCAGATTGTCAACAGTATACCATGACTTGAATTATAAATACTGCCACCCTAGCATGGTCCTGGATTTTAGCATCTTAAGCGTTCACCCAAATTCACAGCCAAACATTTCAGTTGGGATAACTTGAAATCTGAGTTCTTGACAAATCAGGATTTAGCCAGAAGGTAGCCAAGAGCAGCTCCCCAAATTGTGTTTTGACTGCTTCAGCCTGTGCTAGCATTCCAAGCCTGCTTGGGGCAGGATTAACAGGGATTCAGGTACCAACCTGCACTGAAGTGGGCTGAAAGCTCTGTGCAGCTGCACCTGGGGAAAGAGAGGAGGGGGCGTGCCCTTCCTGCCTTGCAGCCCTCACACCACACCTCACCAAGGACTCTTCAATGGGCTTAGCGAGTGCTAACTCCTTGAAGAAGGCTGCACATCCCTGCATTAGGGGCAGGCCACGGCTGGCTGAGGAGTGCCTCTCACCACATCATCATTTGGACATGCCCATTTCACCACATTTTACTTACTGAACAACTGCCCGCTCTCTGCTTAGGCATTTCACACTCTCACCTTAACAGCTTCCATCTGCTTTCACGTGCTGTTCCCAAGGCAGGTATCAGATGAGGAGTGAGCTTCATAGCTGTTGGCTCCTCACGTCTCAAGGCATCTGATATGTTCCTGTCATGGGCAGACTCCATGCTTTATTTCTGCCACGTCTGTTAAGCCTCACAGCGAGGCTAAAAGGTAAGGGAAAATTCTACTTATTCCAGGTATTACACGGTTTGCAGCATAAGATCAAGTAGTCCCACCTTTCCTAAACAACTCCATACCAGCACAGTGGGTGCTTAGGGTGCTTAGTTGTCCTCAACGGGAAGACATTCTGCACAGCCCTTGCAAAATAACTGGGGTGGGCCCAGCACCAGGCTGTGGGGCAGAGGATCTACTCTCTCTCATCAGGATGTGACCCTCTTTCTGCTTGCCTCAGTCTCCCAGTCCCTGATGGCAACATAAATGATGACAGAAGTGAGTAGAAAGCTATTTTTTATCCATTGATAAATAATAACACTGCACTTACCAGTCCCTGTGCACTGCTTAGGAGAGAACAAGAAAATGAAACAAGAGTCTGTGTTCTACAAATGAAGTTCCACATCAACAATTTACTTTCCTTCTTCCCCCTCCAGAAATCAATTCTGAGCAATAGGCATTTCAGAAACGTTTTCAATTGCTGTGTTTCCTATATAACACGGGGAGATGAATTGCAATAATATAATAAACGGTTCACAGGAATATACGCATTACAATTTTGTGGCTCTCCTGTGAATTGAATGGATTCCTGTAAGCTTTTGTTTAAAAATAAGTAGCATGATTTGAATGGAAAACAATACAAGCCCTAGATGATTTAAACATATGTCTGAAATATTAACACCACTCCAAATTCTTCCCTTCCCCAACTGCTTTTCCTTAGCGAGCACATGTGAATCAGGAAGATTACCTGGCTTAAAATGAGGTTCTACTTTGAGCTGTTGTCAGCAGTAAAAGTAGAAAATGCCCAGGACAACATTATTATACAAAAGTAGTACTGAGATTATAATGCCCACTCATTGTAATGGCCCATTAGTGCAGAAACATTACCCACTTCTGATGGCAATCAGGCTGTACCTGCTAATTACTCATATATATGGCTGTCATGTTGGCTTTTAATACGTGATTTAATTAGATATACATAGCAACAGGTCGGAGCTGACGGACTGACAGAGTTTGTAAATACTTTTCTTTGCAGTTATAACTCTCATTAGCATCACAATTTCTGCATGTGCATGTGAGATATATATCAGAGGTGGCAAAAGAGGAGGAGGACAAAAGGAAAAAGAAAAAAAGGCTTAATGCACTAAAAAGGAGAAAAAAGAAATAACAAGGTAAAGAAATAACAGCTTTAATTCATTGTACAACACAAGTTATCTCCTTTTTCTTCTCTTCACTTGTAACCCATCAAAGGGAATCATTCATGGCTGTACAAACCTTTGGTGAATACTTCTATCTTTGTATCACAGAGAATCCGTAAGACATAGCATCCCCGCCTCAATTTCACACATTCCCTGAATTCCCTGAATCACCAGATGAAAAACACAAAACATTAAAAGTGTGAATCCTACTACTGCAGAAAAGTGTCACAGGACCTCTAACACTACAATTGTTACAGCTGCAACAGTTGCTGCTGCCTGCTTACATTTTCCGTCAGAAAGGAATAAGAAAAAGAACAGTTTTATGTGGCTTCATTTTATATTTAGACATGAAGGCTTTTCAGCTGTTTCTCATTTACTCAGAAATAGTATGTCCTAAAGACTGACAGTTTTCAGTGGAATATAATGCAGATCAAGATTATTTATGTCTCCAAAGTGCCCTAATACCGTGCTGAAGGTATAGCCAGGCAGAAGCAATAATGTTAAACACAGCTTTCTACAAAGACAGGAGATAATTTTCAGTTTTAGTATCTACACCTGTGAGGATTTGTACCAGAAAATTACTGCTAGGAAAGGACAAAACTGCTGATATATCACAGCACTAGATTTGTGTTAGTTCATGAAATGTGTTTGGTAACCATGGGTACTAAACAATTTCATCAAGACTTCAGATAATCTAGGAACTATAAATAGATTTGGAAACAAAGTAGGAGCTTAACTGCAGTGCACATGGGAGGCACAATATTCTCTGTAACACAATTCATCACTGTGGGCTCTGACAAGCGTTTTAAGGTATCTACAGCAATACCACCATCATTTTTTTTTTCTTTTTTGTATCTTCTTTCCTACCCCTTCCCATCTCTTACTACTCAATAAAGCTGGGCTTAGGTGATAATGAACAGGGTAGTAATCATAAGCTCTCACTCCATCACATTTACATTTTAGAGTAAAGAGCGCAGAATGATGTATACTAGCCAACACAAAGAAAAAATAGCCTTATCAAAGATGCATGGAATGTTAGTCAAGACCTTGTCAAAAACTACTAGTTAAACACAATTATAACTATTTCTTCAAAGTCTTTTTTTTTTTTTAAAAAAAAACTCTTTCCTTACTTGCCTTCAATTAGAAGTAAAAAAAAAAATAAATGTAGAGAAACTAAATATCTCCTGGAGACAAGCAAATAAACACAGTAGGCATTTCCCTACCTGAACTTTGAAGAATCCAAAATGCAGATAACTTGGTTAATCAGATCAAAGTCATCATAGAAACTGCTTCAAAAAACAAAACAAAACAAAAAAAAAACTAGCAATAAACTAGGTTCAGCACTGTAGGTTCTGAAGAAAGCTTGGAAATTTAGGGTAATATGAAGGCCACGGCTTCAACAGAATAGGAGCTGCTATCGTTATATCTTCTATTCATATTTCAGTATCCTCCTGCATCAATGGCACCCCTCCTTTGTGTGTCTGTGCTTTGAGAGGAAACGACATCTCTCATTTGGGGGAAATTTTTCTAATGTAAAAAGAAGAAAAAGAGTCAGCTCATTTGAAGATTCTCAACCACCTCAGAACAGAAATGCATCAGCCTCACAAGCTGAATTTGATCTTCAACTTGGTGAATGCTTCTGATGAGCTGCTCACATTTGAGCAACTTAGTGAAGTCTTCATAGCAGTGTTAGCTCAATCAATAAGCTTATATATTTTCTATAAATCACCCTCCCGTCTGTTCACAGATATCTCTACTTTAAGAAATGCTTCAGACCCAAACTAACCAGCCTAGTAGGGGATATGGCTTAATATTCAAACTGTGCTGAGACTCAGAGTAATAATGCAGTGGGACTCCAACCACAAGCCATAGTCCAAGTTAGCATAATGCATAATCTGTGAATCAGATCACTCTGGGCTCTAGGGCTGTGGCTGGGCTGGGTGAAATAACTGGCAGCAAAGCTTGTAGTGAAGAGAAAGGCTGGGAGCACACCAAGCTGAATTTAAGCAAATGCTCCGGCAGGTTTTCTCTGTCAAACTAATTAATGGGTGCTCAGGTTTTAATGGGAAAATCTTAATGAATTTAACACAAACCACTCTTTGTCTAAAGGCTAAGTAGCATACGGATTTATACTTATATAGCTGGAACTGATTATACATTTTTTCATGCTTTTTGGCTACCCTTAAAGTTGAGAAATACGTACAATACAACATTAAGACAATTAAATGCTTTTCTCATTTTAGGAAGAAAAAAGTCTCAGTCACCAGATTTCTCATTTTAAAATAAAAGTGTCAGTAATCTCTGCCAGTACTGAATGGCCAAGATAGCTCAGCATTTTAAAGTTCTAAAGAGGATTTCCACTGCTTACCTGTAAGGATTTAAAAAGTTTCAATTGTTGAGTGCTTAAACTTGCACAACAGACAGAGAATATGTCCCAGGAAGCTCAGGGACCCAAATGCATGCTGGGGCTCAGCACATCAGCGCAGAGCCCAGCCTGCACAGAGCACCTCCAAACCAACAAAAGGAACACATGCCCAGTGGGCTGGGTTGGGAGACTGGAGCTCTGCAAGGAGAGGCACAGTGAGAGCTTGGAGATGAAGGAGAAGGCCAGGAGGACTACTGCCATCCCACTCTGGAGCTGACTGGGTCACTCCCCAGCAGTCTTCTTGCTTTCCCATGTGTTCCCACGAGTGCATTCTAGATTATTAGCCGTAAGCTCATTTTTTCATGCAAGTATACCTACATGCGTTATTTTTTCATGCAAGTATACCTACATGCGTTATTCCAAAGTTGTGCTTGACTTCATATTCATTAGTAGGTAGCCTCGCAGTCAAATTTGACATTCAATCTAATCCTGTACTGTAACTGAGCTTCAGGGGTGAAGCCCAGTACTCATAATGTTCTCACTTGCATACCTTCCAGCAGAAACCTAGGACCATTAGATATGAATTCAGTCACACTAGAAAAAAAGGAAAAGGAAAAAAGGAAAAGAAGAAAAAGAAAAGAAAGAAAGAAATCCAATAAAACATAAACCTGTACTGTTTTCTCAGTATTCTCTAGAAAAAGAAATCTGTGCCAATTATCCCACTTGACAGTACTTTCTTCAGCGATGATTAGAATCTTAATACAACCATAAATCAGTCTTTGCCTGTGAAAGGCAAGGAAACTTCATTAATTGGTATCATTTTCAGATGTGGTCACCCACAGAAATGATGCGCTACCATTCATTTTGCTTCTCAGAAATAGAAAATTCAAAGACCCATCACAAAGCACAGAGATGACCAAATGTTTGGCCACTTGCAAACAGAAACAAAATGGCATTTAATTTACATAAGTATCGTGCTTGTCAAGGTGAAGGACCTATCTGTCTAGCTGATGGTGGGTGTGCATATGCTCATGGGAAGAGGTACAAAATATATTTTGTCCTTCTGTTAGGAACACTTTTTGGACACCAATTTTATCAGCTTCCATAAATGCCAGTGGGAGTTAAAAATGCAGTAGGAATTAATACTTCTTCAACTCAGGCCATTTTCTTTTCTTCAGAAACTACGATGAAATTTTTTTTTAAGTTTTATACTGGCTGAAATAAAACCTAGAATTTTAATTAGTTGCTAGAATGAATTAAGTGACTTTACTCTTTTCTCTGCTTCTCCAATGAGGTCAGATTACAAAAAATAGAATAAGATCAATTGTACTTCATCAGAACATGAAGTACAGGACAGAAAAAGGTAATTATACAAGGAATATGTGATGATGATTCAAAGATTAGACCTGGAATTGCTTAAGGTGAAAAACAGAGCACCATTATCATCACATATATTGAAGGAGCTCTAGTCCACAGAAGAAAATTTACTGACAGAATAAGAATATTTTAAGAAGTATTTAAAACAAATACACACTAATTACACCAAGAGGAGATTGTATTTTAATGCCTCGCATTTTAATTGCATTTTTAATGGGAAGGCTATCTGAAATGGGCCAAACAAGTGGGCCAAAATGCTCTGTTGAAGTTAGCTGAAAATTAAAATAGAAAAAAAGCAATGCAATACAGATTTACTCAGATCTCTTGTAAATACTGTTAAAGTAGTAAAAAACAGTAACACCAGATTTTAACTTTAAACTTCAAAATAAAGTACTATCAAGTCTAAGCATTGTTTAAGGGGATGCGCATAGTGAGTACTATAGTAAATTCTGCCAAATAAGCAGAAGTTCTAGTATAGGATTGTGAAAAACTGCATTTCACAGAACTAAGTTAACATGAAACTGCAAAATGACAGAAGACTTTCTGCTCTCAAGTCTTCTTTGGATGGACTTTGGGTTAGTTTCATGCAAGACAGTGAGTTCTGTGGAAACTTTAGGCTTTCTATTAAAGTTCATACTCAAAGAGCTTTCTACTCATCATCATCCTTAGGGGTTGTTTTGTCTTTTCTAAGGGACAAACAAAATCCACCACTGCTCAATTAAATTCCTGCTGCCTGCTTAAAGGATGAATTAATTGAAGGCTGAGGCCGCCTCTTCTTACTGTGGTTCCTGAAGTTTCTTACCTGCAGAATCAGGTTCCAGCTGCTGTTACTGCTAATTGTGTTTTCTTTCCTCTCTGCTGTCCTTCAAACACAAAAATAGTTTTGGAACAGCCTTGCCTTCCATCCTCTGGGAGTGTTCTAGGACACAACTGCTCTTTGCCTGCTGTTCGTGGCAGGTGCTTTCATTTACTCCACCCTTCTCCATGATCCCAGATTTCACAGAAAAACTGGTACTGACCATGGAGGAGAATGAACTGCCAAGCAGAGGACACAGAGCATCTTGGCATCTTCCAGTCCAACATCCCCGAGGGAGCTGCCCTGCCTTGCAGGAGCTGTGTAATCAAGCTACTGATAGACCGAACTGGCACAAAGCAACTACAAAATATACTTCCTAGGTCTGGTGATTTTAAGTAGCACCAGAATCCTGAAACTCAGATAAGCTACTCTGAAAAGGGCACTTTTTCTTTCTGCTTCTAAAAAAGCAGTTTAGTGAAAAAATAGTATCAGCAGCAGGACAGCACTGCTTCTCTGAACATTTTGATATTAAAAGAAACTGTTCTTTTCACAGAATTCAAACCGCAGTTATTGATGAAAAACCAAAAAACAGGTCATTCCTGTAATAGATTTCTGCCCAGACTGTAGCAAAACTGGTAGAGCAAGATTATAATAGCACATGGTATTCTGGCCACTGTGTATGGCTTTGTGTTTGCTCACTTTTAAAAAATATACTGCCAATCCCAGCTAGGAAATACATACATATTTACCTAAAATTATAGTGCAACAACTTTCAGAGATGAAAAAAATTAGAAGAGCAGTTCCTTGCCTTCATTGCCTCTTGTTTCTCCACAGTGCTTATACACTGTGTCAAGGATTTTATTTTGCTCCCTTAAAATTAACAATCATGCTTTGCTTTTAAAGCACAACAAACCTCTGAATAGTGACAGGATTTAATTAAATCTATCTTATACTTAATTAAGGTTAAAGTAACTGCCCCTGGGGTGGGAGGTGGAAAACAGGAACAGCTGAAGAATCAATGAGTAGCATAGGACATTAATCAAACTCAAACTTGGAAGTTTACAGACTCTCCGAGGAGTTATTAAGTACCAGTTTGCAAGTTCCAATGCAAGAACAAAGAAAAATAGCCTTAAAAGTTTCTGATATCCATATTCTTTGACATCTGCAAAATTCAGAAACCAGCTAAATATTAATTACTAGGTTTTCTAGAATTAAATGTATGATTCCTTTGCATATTTTCCAGAGAAACTATCAAATTATGTCAGGACTTTCTTGAAAATTAGTTTTCATTGTCTCCAACTCCCATATTTTGTTGGGTTTCTGTTATAAGGCTATGTGACAAGGAAGCATTCAAGAGATATAGGATATGCTTGGCTGCTTGAATCAGTTCCTCAGTTAAGCCATTAGAACTGTGCAAATAATTTTTCTTTTTTTTTTTTCAGTCAGAAGGATACAAAGCTTAAAGT
>VXAV01002623.1:29351-73136 GCA_013399715.1 Alectura lathami | reverse complement strand
ATTTGACTACGATTTCCTCCAGAAACAGCACTTTCTGTCTTTACACCCACTGAACATTACGGAAATTCAAAGAGAAACAGCCTGGGAACACTGCAGCTGCCCCACAAACAGGCCTGTGGGACATGTGCGCCCTTCTGCTCAGTAACAAGTCAGTAACAGGAAAGTTATCATGCAGCAAGGCAGAAATTATGGAAAACGAAGGTGTTCTCCAGAAAAGCCTCCTACTCTTTTAATGGAGNTAATATATATATATATGTATATAAAATTTATTGTATATTATTCCGCATCACTGGCTTAATATTTATTTTTTGCAACTGTCTATCTTTTCCATAATACTCTTATGTCTCTCTCCCATTAAAACATCACCGAGGAATTTTAAGTAAGATTTTCTTTCAGCGATTGGAAAGATCGGTAAAATTTCCAGCTGAGTCGTCAGAACAAATCCAGGCCAGGGAGATAATGACTAATGGAAAGCTGGTGAATGGGACTTTAATGAGGTTTGTTGTTGGGTCCCTACCTGCAATGGGTTTGCTGTTAGCAGAAAGGCAATAACTGAACAGGGATTAGAAACAACTATTCTCAGCTTTAAGCCTTTCTTTCAATTTTATTTACAAAGAACAAAGGCAGAATAAAGAACAAAAACTTGAAAGGTTGGTTTCTGTTTTAAATCAGGTTTTGCAACAAAGTCTCTAGAGTTACTATTCTGGTGGCTTTTCTGAACCATGAGTACTTGCTTTGAAAGCTGAGATAAATATCTATAGATTTTTTTTTTTTTTTGGTGCAGCTCTTTTGAAAAATATCTGATCTTAAAGTAGGGGAAAACTCATTTGACAGAAGGCAATCCACCAACAATTTTTCAGTCAGTCACGTGGATAGTCCACCTTTTTGTTGTGCTATGATAATGCCAAGCTACAATTTTAAGCTTTTTTAAATGGTGAATTTTCATAATTACTATTAATGCAGAAATGGTACTCTAGCTTTAATTTCAGAGCACTGGTTATTATAACCACTAGAACCATTCAAAGCAGCTGCTATTTGGCCAGACCAGCATGTTTCTGAACTGAATTTTCCTGAAGCACCTTCACTCTCTTGCTACTTGCTTATTCAAACATATATTTCACTTGGAATTTAGAAAGACAAAACCTAAAGTACTTGTACGACCAATATTTTTCCAAATATATCCCTAAGTTAGGTCATATTAATTAAAGCAAAAGTAAGTTTGTGAAAATCAATTTAACGGTAATTTCTAACAAATAAATGCAGTAGAAAGTTGGGGTTTAATTATACGTGTATTGGCTATGAAATTACAAAACCCTCTCAGTAATTTTCTGATCTTATTTACTTTGGAGGCAATATCACAACATCAAGATTACCCTGATCAATTAAAACCATCACAATAGAGAATTTTAAATTTTTGTAGCATGTTTTCATTTTGAAACTCTTTATCCTCATAATACAGGGCAAAATTATCAGTACAGCTTCATACATATATACCACTAGTATTCTTACATATCATTCAGAAATGTCCCTGACTATAGGACTAAAGAAAGGTTTGTAGGCAAAGAGCATGTAGGAATGCCATGATGTGCCATGGCATCCCAAGGGTATTTTAACCCACAGAACAAAACTAAGGAGCAAGTTTCAGCTCTTAGACTTTTTGGTAGACTTCACTTATAAAAAACATACCACCAGAAGCTACTGCGCTACATCTGTGCCAGAGCATACCTACCAAAGGATAAAACTGTTAATCAATAGCAGACATTGATTTTTGTACCATCAAAACAAAAATATTTAATCCCCTTAAATGCACAGGTGCTGATTCCTGAATTCCTCCTCATCAGTACTGCCAGAGATGAAATCAGCTATTTGGAACTGCGCTGAAGCAGGGATCTTAGTTCTCATCGGTGTTTTCTTTCTAAAATACCTGCATTATTCAGATCCATGTCTGTCCTGGGTTCCTTGTAATGCTATTCAATTAGCCAATGACAATGCAAATTAACCCTCAACTAAAACTGAAAGAACACACAAAAGTCCAAACAACATTCTCGTATTTTTGCTGAACGTATTTTTATTTATATTTTCTATTCTTCTTTTGCAAGTATAAGTCTTCATGGAATTTGTTTATTTATTTTAATTTGTTTAGCAATCAAAAAGTACTATGAAGAGAATTTTCACATTCTTGGATAAAGGAGTTCATATTTACATGATCAGACTGCTAGGTCTCAATATTGGCCTAAAATATTCAAAAACTCCCCCCCACAAACACAGTTAAAAAACAAACAAACAAAAAACCACTACAAACAAAAAACACCTGGTTTTAATTACTTTAACACAAGTCATTTCCTGATAAATTTCAAAACACACATAAAAAAAATCAGATGGATATCAAGACTCATTCCTCTGTTATATCAGTTAAGTACTGATACAATGAAACTGTAGCAGTATAAAAACAGGGGAAAATAAACCTCTTAGAACAAATGAATTCCTGGAGAAAAGGAAGAGACATGAAAAAATTGTCCGCAAAAATCAGAAATGGACAAATATAGCTGTGGGCTGAAGAAACACCAAGAATATGAATATGAGCCAACAAAGTCTTTATCAGCGGAAAAGACCAACTGACCTCACGCACACCGGCCATTCCACTGTAAGTAGGCTGAATCTCCTTCTAGTGATTTATGCCCTAGTGGGGACTCACCTCACAGTCAGGTGTGGCTGGTTTCAGCCACTCACCAACAACTGGCCGAGAGCTCCCTATTCCTCCTCATACCTTTTATCTCACAAGAGACCATCAGTGGGAGTCCCAGACAGAGACGGGGTCCTTATTTTAACGCTGGCAGTCAGTTGCATCCTCTCAACCTTTTAATCCATTGGTAAATCAAAGTAAATAAAGACTGTTATTTCCTCTGACAGTCAAGGCAGGCCCAGAAGTGACAGTGAACAGACCTCTAAGCTTACCTTAGGAGCCAGGCTCTTCTCAGGGGTGCCCAATGCCAGGACAAGAGGCAATGGGCCCAAACTGCCACACAGGAGGTTGCCTGTGCACATCTGGAAGCACTTCTGTGCTGTGCGGCTGACTGAGCACCAGCACAGGCTGCCCAGAGAGGTTCCTCCTTGGAGACCTTCAGAAGCCACTTGGGCATGGACCTGGGCACAATGTTGGGTGTCCCTGCTGGAGCACGGGCTGGGCCAGATGGAGCCCGAAGGTGCTGCCACCCTCAGCCATCCTGTGATTCTGTGATGTGCTGACCTGGAAATCAGTTATCATAACCTGTGGCCATGCTTCTCTCTGCCTAGCAATTTCAGGCCTCCTTCCCCATCTCAGTCTTTGCTATGAACAGAAATTGATGCTCAGGAAAATAACTCCTTATTTAAAATAAACATTCAAGTCAAAATGTTTGGCAGCAAGATTGTACAAAAACATGAAAACCCACACGTAAATTGTGTGCATTTTCAAGCTCAAAAACTTAATTACCTTCACTTCAAAGCAGTAAAAACTTCTATGGTGAACGACGTGTATGAAAGGCAAAAATCCCACTTAGTTGGTTCAAGAAACAAAATATATTTATTGCTTAAAATCAAAGTCAAATAAAATAATTCTGGATGTATCCTATCATCCAGAACTTGCTTCCTCCACACGACAATACTAAACCAAGAACAAAAGTCTGACACAAATGTCGTTAGCAAATTTGCTGGAATATCCACTCAAAGCACATAAAACATATGCTGCTAGGCTTGACGTCAAGAAGTTATAAATCATCTCAACACGGAAAACAGCTGAAGGAATCTATGTCAGATGAAACGGTCCATCAGTGAATTAGAAGCCTGGTTTCAGCCACGTGCACAAATTTCACCAGCACCTATGAATGGCTCGTGTGTTGACACCATACAGTGCTCTGGGCTTCTAGCCTGCCTCACAGCCAGCAGAAAGCAGATTTCTATCTGCAGCCAGCTCAGCTGCTATCGATAAATATTTTAATTCTCATTAAAAATTCATCACCTCTACCCTGCACTTATGGCTTTGCAGGGCTGCTTGAGGCATATGTTCAAGCTTCCTCTGAAGAACTGCTAGCAACTCTGATTTTAGGACTGACAGTTTTGGTTTATTTATTGGCTATTTTCTGTGTGTACTTTGTCATTCACAGAATGAGTCTGATACAAAAAAAAATACAGCAAAATATACTATACCAGCATTATTTTCTGGAGAATTTATAATCGTATCTCAGCATCTTTCCTCTCTGAATAATAGGTGGTGATTCTTTGGGAATCTCTATCCTAGTCCCAACCACCATATTTCTTTGGAAGAAAGAAATCAGTTTCATCCGTGTCCTAAGACAAAGAATCTCTGAAGCCTTTCTCTCTTCCTCCACGCCACCATCACTTTCACTCACTCCAACTCATCTCCTATATTATCACTGGCTCCCAAAGCCTGGCTCCTGGCCTTATCAAACCTCAGCAGCCCCAATCCTCTAAGCTCCTTTTCTCAGCCACCTTGTACAGTCACTCCTTGACTTACTGTCTCTCTTTATTCCTTCCTTTTAGTTCAAAGGGCTCTTTGCCTAGGCAATCTCTGTTCATGTACCTGTATTTTTCCATAAGCCATACAACCTGAAGAAAGTAATAATTTAGAGCACACTACAAGATATGAATAGTAGCTGTGCTGTGTGCCAATTAACTTGTAATGAGGTTCTTCAGAGCTGAAATCTAAATGAGTAACTTAACACAAGAAACTTAGTAGAGAGCAGCACCAAACTATGGTATCTTAAGTTGTATCAAAAAATTATACACATCTTCTAAGTTTAATACATTAATTTTAAAACACTGATGATTATACAGTACTGCACTGTATTGACTTGAAAAGTTGGAACATGCTATTAACATGAGAAAATTTGACTCAGAAAGAAATTCAGAATCTTCAATAATTTAATAGATATATGTATCAGTCTTTTCCATTCCCTCACTTTTACATTAGCATGTACCCAATTGCTTCACCTCATAAGACAGGCAGTGGGTCAGAGACTGTTGAAGTGAAAGCAATCTAATTTCTGCTATTCCCTTATGATTCTTAATTTGCCTTTTATTCTACTGAGCAGATAATTAAAAGAGCTTCATGGAATAAAATTGGCAGGTAGCTTGCACAACCAAGATAAATCACCATTGTTACATCCTAACGCATTATAAAGACACAAATTTTATGGAAATATACCAAAGCATTGACATAGGAACAACTGACAGACTGAGATCCACCCAATACTTCAGTTAACTTCTTTTATCCAGGAATATACTTAAATTATTAAGATATCCTAGCTCTTTCTTTAGACATTCAGTACCTGTTCTTAGGCACTATCACACTGACAGCGTTATAGCTCAATAAAATGCCACCAGTCTTGACCTTTCATTAACTTCGGTTCACTACCTCAACGCTTTCTGGAGCTGTTAAGTTCAGCTTGTACTGCAGTGGCTATTTCCCCCCCAATTTTGCCAAAACCTTGTTTTCATTTTTCATGACTAGTTTGCCTATTTTATCATACTGTTGAAAGAGCACCTTTTTCCTTGAAAAAAAAAATTAAAAACAAAATTAAAAACCAAGTATTCATTTTAATTTGACAGATCCTCCATCACATGCTAAACAATAAGAAGTAGCAACTGCTACAGACTGGATGTAAAAAAAAAAAAAAGCATGGCAATTCTGATTAAAACTGAAATATACCAAGTAGAGCAGCTGTGTGCCAAAAATTGCCTTGAAACACTTCCATGAGCTACTAATGAAGAAGAATTTTGCCTTTTCCCTTTCATCCCCTCTGCCCTGCTCCTTCCACTCCCTCAGCAGGTACTCACAGAGGAGTGAAGCAAGAACACTGAGGGAGCTGTGATCGCTCCCAAATTATGGAAACGAAGAAAGGGAAAAGAAAACTATTTCTCATGGAGACATCAGCATGTGCACAACACGTCGGCCTCACGCTGACCTCTCCTTTAGCCCATGGAAAATTACCTAGTTAAATGTCAACAGCACAAGTCTAGCTTGCTTTGTAATGCAGCAAAATACTGATGTCAATAACTGGATTCAAAGTATGGGAAACGTACTTGTCCGTGCTCCTTAATAAGGACTTTTTACAGCTGACCTATAGAAATGTCCCAGAGCACTTGAAACACCTCTGCTGTCAGTAGAGAGCCTACAACATTCTAACCCACTATCTCAAAAGCAAAGCATTTTTCTTCCGTTCAGCCAGCTGAAAACATTTAATGCTTTGACCTCCAGACAGCACGCTGCTAGAATACTCCCAAATTTACACGAATAATATGGTTAGAAAGCTAATGGGCTGCCACCGCCTCGGCTGCGGGGACAGCAGGGCTCTGCCCTCCTGGAGCTGTGGCTCTGCCCTTGCCTGGTACAGAGCCAGCTGCAGGGCTGCTTGCTCACAGCTGCAGCGGTTCCTGTGGCAACCACTGCTTCGTACTCTGCCACAGACAACTTGTAAATAAAGGTGATAGATAGGAGAAGGTAAGTAGGCTAGAGAGGTTACAGCACATTCAGATTCACGTTAGAGCAACATCTGACAGCTGTCACCTATGAAAGTTCCACACTATAGCATGAATGCATATACCAGAGTGTAACTAACAGAATAAATAATGGAAGATTTACTGTTCGGCAGCCATTAGGAAAAAGCTATTAGGTTTTTAGTCATTAGTAATGGACTTGATCGTCTGTACATGCTCATTCTCTCAGTTTCAAGTGGGCAGGTTTCCACACCCCCAAATTCCTAACAATTGCTGCTCATATCCCTCTGTGTGAGAAGAATTAGGAACACAGCCAAGAACTAGATGAGCAGGAGAAGAAAAGGCCATGTTTCTGCTGCTGGAGGGGAATCCCAAATGCAGAAGGGTGTTGGGGGTCTTGGGGAGCTGCACGAGGCAGCTGCACTCAGCAGGTCTCCCAGCCTGGCACCCGCAGCAAAATGCCCACTTCCCACACGCTCAGAAATAAGGATCACTGGAGCGTGGCGGCTCTCCTGTGCTTCAGCACTTCCTCGTGGTTCCCAATTCCCATTAATGGCAGATAGGGCTGCCTTGGGCTCACAGCCTCCACGATTCGGGCAGCCTGGATGCTGTGCCTTCTTCCTTTGTGGGAAAGGTTTTCAGAAATACTGACAGGCAATGCCAGCAGAAGTTTGATGAGCGGCTGCTATATTAGCCTTTGCTGTGCATGGTAAGGGTTGGAAGAAGGAGGGAGGGGGAAAATTCAGTAAGTTCCAAAGACATTTTTTCTATGCAAATCTCATTTTTTTCTATAACTTTTAATGAGTTTTAAATAAACCTGTTATCAACAGGCATATTATGTGAATTAATACAGAGCACTAGAATGAAATGTAAAATGTGTTCAAAAAGATAAAACAGGCCAGCGTTATTGGCTGTCACTTGTTTCACTGAAATACTTCATTCCCTCTACCATACCGTCAAAGCTCATCTTCTCATTACTTTTTATTTGCTTTACTTCCCTATAATACACAAAGAATAAAATGTCATAATTTTATGCGCTATGAATGGGACATAGATAACCAAGAAGAGAGAATGTCTCTGCACTTCACAAAGGACAGCTCAGAAAAGGTGTCTGTGAAGGAAGAAGTTTACCACAGAATACATTTGTCAAAAACAGAGAGAGAGTAGCAAAACAGCACATAGGAAGTGAGCAAGTCTTGGACATAGTTCTGGCTCTGGGCCAGATTAGTATTTTAATCCATCTGATGAAATCCAGAGAACTCCATTTAACTAATATTGTGCCACTTTACCCACAATCAAACTCTTGTTCAAAGATGTAGGTTTCCAGTGAAAATAGATCAACTTCTTACCTCTGCGATGTGATCTACCGAAGACTACACTAGATGCGGTGGTACAGCCCAGTGCCATTCTTTCTGTATAACCCAGTTAACATCCAATTTAAGATCCTTCTTCTGTGAAATGAAGATGACTCTCTCTTCCTAATTTTTTTCTGAGATAGCAAAATGAAGTACAACATATTAGTGCATAGTATTTTTAAAAATACATTCATCAACAGTTTTCACTAGCACTATACAGCATCAATTATAACTTCAATGGCAATTTTACAAGAATGTGTGGAAATAATGATGCCACCTTTATCAAATCAACACTACTGCAAAACATGCTACACAATTTTT
This sequence comes from Alectura lathami, assembly GCA_013399715.1. Lineage (NCBI taxonomy): Eukaryota > Metazoa > Chordata > Aves > Galliformes > Megapodiidae > Alectura > Alectura lathami. The sequence goes on along the minus strand of VXAV01002623.1, from coordinate 64,965 downwards.
GTTTACCCATGAGCTTCTTGTTTTGACATTATACATGGAAGACAATGAATTGTATGAGAGATCATAATCTGATTTATGGATCAATAACTGATTATTCATTGAACAAAAAAAGTACAGCCATCTGAATTACTCACCTTCCTTCTTCTAGGAAGGAGTTGCTCGTTCTGGAAAAATGGGACTCCAAACACTACTCCACAGTTCTAATCATAAGGAAATTTACACAGACACAATCCTTATTTACATAAGAATAAAATCTTATAAACTCCACTGTCCCAACGTATAGTAAGAAGACCTGATAACAAAATCCTTTTAGCTTATGACAGATTATCATGACAGAGGACTTCAACGATTAAAAGCGCTGAACTTCAGTAGTGCTTTGCACCATGTTTATAGACAACACTGCCTCTGTGCCAAAAGAGATTTTGAGAGAAAGCTTTCCACTCTTAAGACTTGCAACCAGAAGATGAATTACTTACACCAACTAACACTGAGAGAGAAACTACATGTCTTTTTTCACTTATTTCTCAAAGCCACTATTAGCCACACATTGATACAGACCAATGCTAGACAGTCCACTGTAATCAATGCATGGATATCAATTCTAAGCCATGTTTCTAGACTTGTCTCAGGTACTACTGTTTGGATTCCTTCTTTTTCCCAGTTATTATCAAGACAGTAAACTGTTCTCATTTTGATTAGTAGCTACTGGCTTATGAAATTAAATGCTTTTTCTCTGTTTAAGCTTGGGGATCATGTGCATTCATGTAAATCTCTAAGCTAACACAGCAAAAAGAATATCAGAACCTCCACAACAGCGTCACTTCTTCCCTCAGCTTGGACTTTAATATATTAAATCTCATTAATTTAAACTGACACTTAATCTGGGGTCAGAAAGTGTTGAATAGAAGATTTTAAAAGTCAAATGTCCACATGCCAACTCCAAATAAATTTGACTCTGCAGAAATCCAGTTTAGAGAAGTTAACAAAAGTAAATAAAAAAATCAAATTCAATAAGCATGCAAAAGGCAGGGCTGGTTAATATATGCTTTCTCAGTGAAATTTATAGGTACCAAGAAATGAAATAGTAAGGCTTGTCAATGTCCTGTCTTCAGTAAGATGTTGTTGCTGTTTAAATGCAGAAAATAACTCTTACTAGAACTGAATCATACCAAATATAAGGCCCACAGAAAAGTTCAAACACAAATTTCAAGCTTACATGCCTTGGCCACCTTGTTCAGATATATATTTAAATCTGATATTTGTATTCAGGCACATAATGAACTGCAGATTTACAACATTGTTAATTGTCACATGAAAATTTTGAACTTTTGTGACCTGATAATTTTTTCTGCACCAAAAAAGCAGCTGATCCGTTCTACCTCCAGGAAGAGAGCAAGAAACAAGCAAACATCAACACAATAATGATGTGCAAGTGAACTGCCCCCTTGAAACTGTCAGAATGTGCCTTGCTGACAAAATCAGAAGAGAGCTAGCCTGCAGACCCCAGGCAGCCCAGCAGTGCTGGGCATTTGCACAGAAGAAGGTTGAATAGATCGCTTTTCTTACATCATTTGTAGATGCATTTTCCTAAAACAACTTATTTGGATTGAATGTTCTCCTTTGCAGATGTGAAATCTCAAATGTATTTTACATGCTCTGAGGACCAAATTATTATTTTTTACTTGTGAAACTACTATTTCCTGTGCTGATCTGCATACAGAACAAACACCCACTAGCCTGTCACATCTTCTTTTGCTTCTTTGTCCTATAGATGGTGAGGCTGTCAGTTTTGACTGTCTTGTCAGACATGAAGAATGGCTGTAGTTATCAAGAGAGCAATTACTTCAAACTAAGTTCACAGAAGCCAGTGGTCCTAGCTGACAACACTATCCGTGCATTCGCTTCACCAAAGAAGCTGGTCTTCAGAACTTCCCCGTTCACAGTGAGGGCTGGCATATGCATGTATGCTTACTTCATGGAACTATATCAATTTTCACAATGCTTTAATTAGGAAGATATTTGTGGCCCCAGCTCTGCAGACTCATCTGGCAGAAGAAATTCAAACTGAATGATTGTTTAGACAAAATTTTGTTATGCAAAATCTGTGCACGATTTTGTTCTTGAAGCAGCACAGAGCTGATGAACACCAGAAGGCTGGCAGGTCCTATGGAACAGACCTGTCTTCAGGCCAACATTCGTAGCCATGCCATCCAGTTCAAAAAGAAGAGACGAGAATAGAGCAACCATAACCTTTTTTGACCAAGATGCAGGAAGATGATTTGGTATGACTAGGTTATTAGGGATTTCATTAAAAATATCTTTCTGAACAAATATATTCAAAATTTTTCAGGCCACGCTCTCAGAAGTTTTGCTTATTTGCTTCTTCTTTTGCTCATTTAATCTGCAACTGGCATAGACATTTTGTACCTAGCACAATGTGGAGGTTTGATTCACTAATGAGAATTTAGCTTTAATGCATTACCCTTTGTGCTCCATCACCAAGATTTTAAATCCCAGCTGGATGTTCATATTCATGACGAGACTGCAATTATTTCTGGATCTCTGATGTACTAACATGAGAACTTTGCTTTCAGCAATAAGCAAAGAGGTTGTAAATTCTCTTTGTATATGTGAGCATCTGAGATGGTAAAAATCCAAGAGAATTTTAATTATCTATCACCCATAGGATCCAGAAGAACTGTGCTTTCACTTCTAAAAGATGTATTGTAAAAAATCTACATGTATTTCTCAGAGATTTTATAGCTAATAGAAATATTCTGGTGAAGAACTTTATAATTCCTTGTATGCAACATTTTGCATGAGTATTGCTTTCCAATACACAGAACTTATCTGTGTGGCAATGAGTTGCTGAGATTATTGTAAGGATAACTCCCAGGACTCAAAGGATAGTTGATACCCTAAATCATACTCTTGCTAATTGCTTTTAGGTTACCACTAAAACTGAACTGTTTTAGTTTTCAGACCTCTTAGATTTAAGTGTAACTGCAAGTTATAGTTGGCAAATATTGAATTTTGCATTATTTATTAGATTTGAGATTCTCAGGTTGAGAAGTTGAGTTTAGGACTCTAACTGTGCCCAAATCACATCAGTGCTATGCCCTTAATACCCTTTAGATCATGAAAGAGATAAAGAGGCCTGTAATTACGTGTCTTGTAAATGAACTGCTGAAATACTGAGTATTTGTAAACATTCTGCATAAGCTGAAATCTGTAAAGAATCTGGACTTCATTATGTACCCATCAGTCGCTGATAGGTCCATAGGATTTAATCAGAGAACAGATTGCCAATTTTTTTTTTTTTTTTAACCTGGTTCCTAATGAATTGCCCTATTTCATTTTATTCCTCAAGCCAGATAATACATCAAATTTACATCTTTCATTTTGAGGCTGTAACACACTTTATGCCAGGTCTCTATATGCCTCATTTTATAAAAGGAAAAATCACAGACTGAATATATTGCATGTGATGAAAAATTAACACTTTTGTTTCATTGTGTTATCCTTGCCAGAAAAGCAGAGCTGGGAGTAGAAGTACTTCAATGACAGCAAGAACACAGAGCGTAAATCCAAAGAGGGCAGCAGCAATTACTATGCATAACACAAGGGCCAGTATCTTGTCAGAGCCTTGAATGCAGGTGATAAATTACATTACCAGAGAGCTGAGAAATTGCCTTCTTAAAATACAGTAGTAACTAAAAAGGGAGCTGATACTAACTAGATTAGATCCAAACACAGCACTCTTTTTTTTTTTTTTTCAAATTAATGATTATGGTGCAACACAATATTATGTCTATCTTGTGGACCTGACTAGAAATTCCAATGTTTGATCTCTTTGCTGTCTAAAGCCAACACCTGCAAAATATATTTGGTTTGGTCCTCTCTGACTAATACTTAGGGGACAGCCTCTTAAACCAGGGAGCTGAAAGGCTGCAGTGCTTTAAGCTTAAATCTTACACTTTAGTTAAAATTCAGTGGGACTGGCCCCATTTTGCTGCTTTTTCTCTCTTGTACAAAGCTGTACACCTTATACTCAAGGTGCCACTGTAGCATACTGGGCCTCACAGTTTGATTCACCTCCGTGTTAGAAAATCACCTGCCTTTCTTTCTTGCCTTTTATTTTTCCTTTGTGGAACCAAGACTTGCACTCGAGCTGGTAAGCAGCGTGACCCAGCAGCATATTTCTGCAGCATCTCTCAAGGTCTGTAATATGAACTCTGTTTTCAGTCCCAATATATCCTCACCAAAATCACTGGACAGTTCCAAGTTGGCAAAATGGCACTCATTTGTCATCATGCACAGCATTACAGATACACACGGGTCCGAGCCAGCATCCCCAGGTGCCTGGTGGATGAGTCTGCACTCACCTCTCAAACTAGCACTGTGGCTTAGGACTGTTCCTTATTCAAAAATGCCTTCTGCTAGTGTCTGATGACCAAGGAAATCTGCAAATAATTTCCAGCAGGCTGCTGTAGTCTCTCAGGAGACTGGCACCTCTACTTCCTGCTCTACTGCTTTCTTCTCCCATTAGAGTTTCAAAATAAATCTTTGCCCAAATAAATTCTACCTAATGTTGCAGCCTTCCTGAGTGGACAGAGTCACTCTTCTCATGTCNNNAGAGGTCCCCTTTTTGTTTCCCTTTTTCCTTTTTTTTTTTTTTTTTTTTTGTAGTGGACACATATTTAGACCTCTCTGATTAGGAGGTACAAAGTACTGAAATGCAAGAACTACGTAAAAGAACTCCAAGTGTTCCTGCTGAAACTGGAATAATTACAAGAAGGATATAAATACTTAATAGACATTTTGGTTGTGAACATATATTTGAAAAGAGAGAAAAAGAAAAACAAATTCTCTGATGCAGATAATGTCAAATAACTTTGCCCTTCTTTAATATCCTTGAGCCTGTGAGAGAGATAAACTTTGAATGCCTCCAATTTTGTCATGAATATTTCACACATCTCTAAGACTAACAACACTTCTATGCATCACAGGGGTACTGTGAGACTTAATTAATGTTTGCAAATCACTGTGAGATACAGGGATGAAAGGTGCTACAAAACAGCAATATCTCATTGTTAAAACTTTTAAGAACAGATCCTCAGCTGGTGTTAATTGTCAGTTCCCCTCTAAAGCCACTGAAGCTATCCAATTTATAATAAGCTCCTGCTCCTCAGATCAAATGGGTTTTGTGAGAGGACAAATACCATTCTTATTAGAACGATATCTGCAGAACAAAATGCCAGCTTATCAGCATGCTCCCTGTACTAGCTCTTTCTGAATTTTAAGATATGTTTTACTTCTGACAAGTGCATTTCTTAAACTACAGAAAAGGTCTTTGTGTATTTTAAGCAAATGTCTGACAACTCTAAAAATGAAATGTTGTAGTTACTGACAAGTTATGCCTTGTTTTCTTATAGATTATATTATTACAGATATAATAACCACCATGTAAAGCAGTCAAACGGAAGCGAAGGAGGTAGCTGGCATACAAGTGCAATGCAGTGGGACAGGGGTGAGCCGTGTAGGTGCTCTGGCCGTGCCAGAGCAACTTGAACATCAAAATAGAGCTCTTCTATTCTACATGGCTTCGTTGACGAACAATATCCAATTCTCAGAAACGACTACAGAACTCCCCCTGCAATTCCTCAGCTCTTATGACTCATGCTTGCAGGTGCAAACGGTTTCCAGGGTGACACACATTCACAGGCTACAAGCCTCAAGATCATGTGTGATTTCTTACCACATCTTGCTACAAGCTGCTGCACCAGAAGCCAGGATTCCTTCTGTGAGAGCTCAAGTAATTAACCCACAAGGCACTCACTGAAAGAGCCTGCAATGGGAGCAAAGGATCAAAACCATGTTGGTTCCCTGCCTGTGTCTTTAATACCATCCCTCAGTGCTGGCTATTATGTTTACTTTCTGAGGTCAGAGTGCTTTTAAAAAGTTGCAGTCTTCCAAACAACAGGGAACACTTCTTGCTAAGCTCATCTGAGGATTTTTGTGAGGTGTTAGGAAGGCAACCGTTACAAGTATTTCTTGACAGCCTTTCTTAGCACTCAGTTTCCCTCTCCTCAGCACCTTTCCCCCATCCTGGCTGCCAATCAACCAGAACAACACTTGTTTTTATGTGCTTAATTTTCAAGCTAAAAAGAAAATATAACCACACCATATTTAGAAGTAAAACAACATCAGCCTTTGTGTATAACAATACTAGTAAAAGTAAACATAAGCAATCAGGTGAACAAAGCATACCGGGCTGCCAACTTCACTCCTGAAGCTCTTTGAAGATGCTGTCAATCTCTCCCCAAGGACAACATTTGACAACCTCACTTCTGTGATACCTATCATGACACTTGCCACCCTAGACTTTGTCCCAGTGTTCTATGGCATTGCAGCTTCACAAAATAAATATTGTTGTTGTTTAGGAAATTTCATTACCCCCTTATGCATCCAAGCTGACAGAATCTAGCAAGCACTTCAAAAGATTCAAAATGCTGAAATGATAAATAATTACATTTATATCCACTCATCCTTAAGAATCCCCAAGCACTTGTGAAAATATGATTTAAGCTTCACTGAGCCTTTCTGTGGTCACATTATTTTTATTTTATCAAAGGGGAAAATGTACAAAAAGAATAACGGTATTCCCTACAGTCGTGTGACTAGTCAGGCGCTGCATAGGGAGTTTAATTTATGGAATCTGAATTGTAGTCCACTTTTCTGCTCTTGATATAAGTAAGCTCTTCGAGTTAATTTCTTCATTTGAGAAAATACCATCGATACATTTCAGCTCTTACAGCACTGTTCTCAACTTCAAAGCATTTTGAGCATAATTAAGAGACTTTTCATATAATAAAGGTGATTGTAATAAAATGCAGTATAGCTGGGAGCCATGGGACAAAAGTCTTATACCATTCTGCGGAGATTCTGTGGATTAAGAGAGACATACCAAATTATAATCACAAATGCAACTAATTAAAAAGAGAAGTACGTTTACATTGTCTCATAAGACAATTATGCTAAAGGGATTTTCCTTTTGCGGAAGTCATCACCAGCTTCTTTTTCTTTTGAGACACAGAAGACACAAAATATTCATTTCATAGATATAAAGTAAGGTAAATAATAATCTAAATTAACATCAAAATAAATGCCTTTTTTTTTTTTTTTTCCCCTTCTCCCCTATTTTACAAGCAGGAAAAGCATTCTAAAAGCCTAGGACAAAAATAAATAAATAAATAAACAAAACAAAAAAAGCTGCATTTTAATTTAGACTTTGACAGGTTTTAGCACAGATTGCTTGAATGATTCCTTCTGCTGAACAGGGACATACACTGGCCAAGAGTCAGAGTGCCAAAATGCAGCCCTAAGAGGAGAAGACTTAAAACCCCTTGCTGTGCCTCACTCTGACATCCAGCTTGCTTTTCCCTTGCAGTTTTAAGTTCCCCTTTGCAAACCTCACACCTTGCAAGAACTAAAATGAAAAATACTGTTTTGCAGCACACACTGGTGAGGGGAATGAGAAAGTCACAAAGAGAAAATTCATTTTGCTGTACTATATTAACAACTGACAAGGTGTGAATAAACCCAGTACTAAAAATAACTTGGTATTTGGAGACATACGGGGCAAAACAACAAACCTTACCTAATGAACTCCAGAACAGCAAGGTTATTTCAATTCCACTTTCATCACAGAAAGATGAAACTCAAGATAGGAATATGGACTCTAGAGCATCTTTCAGCAAATCTGGGCTGAATTCCTAGAAAGCTTGTTTGGAGCTTGGAACACAACCTAGCCAAGTTTTGAGTGTGCTGGGGCCAGCCTGCAGCCTGCAATTGGAAACACAGCACTTTCAGAATGATGAACTTTCACTCCAAAAGGTTCCTGTAAGGGAAAGAGCCACCAGACTGCAATATTTTCCTATGCGGTTCACATTATAGTCAAAGAGCCATTTTGTAAGAAGACACAAGAACAAGGTGAGGGTTTTAAGAAAAAAAAATGAAATACAGAAATGAAATCACTTTCAAAACAAGTCAGTTAAAATAACATCTTTAACATGGCCTTGATTTTGCAAATCATTTATGCATATGTTTAACTTTAAATCCCTAACTTATTATATTAAAGCCAATGATATATTTACTTGCAGAAACACTTTGGCAGGTTGAGGGCTTTGCTGTCATTTGCATATGCCTCTTCATTTTTTTTTNCATTGTCCCCATTAAAAGACAGCAAGCATTTGTTTTTTTTTTTTTTTTTTTTTTTTTTAATAACAGATTTAGTGTATATATATATATATATAAAGGAAAAGAAAAACACTCCATATGTAGCATTTGTGCCCAACATCATCCTTCACATAAGAAAAATCCATGGAACAGAAGAAATGCTTTGAGGTCTACTATATGGTTTGGAGATGAATGTCCTGCCAGTACTAGCACTGACACATTTGTCAGTCAACATACAGGGCCATGGCTTTCCATAACAAATATTACATTTATAAGCAAATTGCTTGAGATGCCTCAGAAGGAAGCTCAGTTTTTGCATATACTGGTCTTGTTCAAAAATGGATCTGTGTTAAATTTTTTCAGATTTGCTATGAACATCTGCTGGTACTGATCACTTTTGAGAAGTTTGATTAGCATCTTTGCTGTCAGCATAGCAGGGCTGTTTCCTTTGTTTAATATTTAGATTGCTTTTGTACTTTAACTAAAAGCAAAATAGCTAGACTCCGAAAGCATAATCCAAAAGCTGCAAGGAATCACTGGGTTTCTCCATCTTCTCTGGAGCTTCATTACTCTTTGGATTAAAAAAAAAAAAAAAAAAAAAAAAAAAAAAAAAACAACAACGCTGTCCTGTTTAAAATGCATGAACTCAGCCTACTCGTTGACTTTATACGTGCTGTTTCCTGACTTGGTTTGATGGCAGAAGTGTGCCAACAGCTCTTTACACAGCATGAGGAAAGGAGCTTTTGCTCTTTTGAGTGCATCTTTCAGGCTTTATTCTCCATCCTGCTGCAGCCATCCCATGCACTGTATTGAAAAGAGCAGAGAGGGCAGCAGGTGTGCCCCAGGTGCGGCTCACCCTGGGTGGAGCAGTGCTCCTGCACCCAGCCCTGCTACTCGTTCACTGCAGTACAGCAGCTCACTCATGGCAGTACTGAATTATGCACTCTAGTTCAATTTGACATTCATTCACAAATTACGTCTTCACTGCCATCGTTTCTTCACTTCCACCTTCTAATCAACACTCTTGGAGCTTGTGTTTATACATTTGATTACCTGCTCCCAAAGGGACCACCATGGCATTCACTGTCAGCTTCACTCCTCTGATTTCTGCCTATTACTCCCTACTTTCTCTTATGTCTTTGCCTCAGAATTAAATATGCCTCCTAATATTTTTGTCATGTTTTTTTTTTAGCTGATCTGCAAAAAAAAAAAAAAAAAAAAAAAAACACAAAATTTTTTTTTTTTTTTTAGTTGAAATAAAAAAAAAAAAAAAAAAAAAAAAAAAAAGCCTGAAAGCTTTGATTCAAGGTTTTCAGTTTTGCACGGAACCAGTCAAAGAGGATTCCTATCAGGGGAAGCCAGAGAGCCAGACCTGACCAATTTTTCTTCCGTGCAAACTGATTTGCACAGTCTCTTCCTTCTTGTCAGAAAAGAGGAAGCCTCTTCTTCCCCTCTCAGACTGCAACCCCAGAGAGACCATTCTGCATGAATAATGCAGGACTATTAAAAACACTGAATTGCCACTTAGGAGGGCAATAGTTTCCCCAGAAGGATCGCTTTCATAGGTGAAAGGGAAAATTGTTTTTCTTCCTGGCTACTGAAAGTACTTGCTTTGCATACATTGTCTAAGCTTATAATTGTGAATTGCCTTGTACAGGTGGGTGCTTGGTTTATCAGTGATATCTGTCTCAGCTGGGCACTGATTTTTAATCTTTTAATAGCAAAGCTACAGAAGTTTCAAATAAAATTGCTCTACCTCTCTTCTGCTTATCTGCTACTATTTCTTTCATTTTTATGTTTATTTTTCCTACTTGCAGACAGGAAACAGACACTGTAGCACTTAATTGCAAAATCTTACTCAGTTAGATAGATCACAGAAGGTGGCAATTCACTCAGTTTTATTGCTCCCTCTCAGGTTACCCACTTCTATTCATCCATTGCTATTTATAGCAGAATTTTTCATGGCAGAAGTTTGAAATTTCAGTAGCAAGCTGCATGGAAACAGATCTGACTTTGACAGCATGCACCCCCCCCTCAGCACCAAGATTAAAGATGTTTTGATGCTTGAAATGTGCCTTGGCATTTTCTCAGCAGAAAGATATCAGCAAAAGGAATATCCAAGCAGCACAAAACTCTACTGCCTGAGAGAGAGAGTGGAATTTTGAGAGTATATGCCCATTTAGTATATCATCTCTCAAACAAGGAGTAATAGCAATCATGGGGGTGAAGCATGTCCTATCACCTCCTACCCAGTGCTCCCTGCCCATGCCCAGAGAGGGTGTGATCTTCCTCGTCAAACCTTAATGGTGCAGAAATTTTCCTGACCACAGCAATCCACAGCTCAATTTATTGCATTCAGGTCTATAAACCCATGTTTTACTACAGAAACTAATTGTGTCTGACACTTCCATCACATTAACACACATTAGGCACCACGACCTTTGGATGATCCAGGAAGACCTAGTTTAATAATTTAGAGACAGCATGAGGTCTAAGTAGGTCCCCAAGAGGAAAGAAATGCAGTGTGAAAAATGACACTATTCCACCAGTGGGGATATTTGCTTATTAAATCTGCCAGATGAACTTTGGCAGGTACAGTATCATAACTTCTATGGGTCACATGCTGTAAATGAAGTTCTCAAAGCACTCTGTATTCCTAATAATGCTGAGCATGCAATGCTCTGTCATATACCCCCTGCATTCTTTGGAGTACAACCTGATTTCACCTGCAAGACTCCAGTCTCACAAGACATATGTTTCTAAAATGGCAGCTGGAATAGCAAACAGGCTAACTGCAATCAAAGGCACTCATAATTCACTTGGGGCTCACCGTACAAATCTGACATCTTTAAAGAAATCATTTTGTCAGAAACAGCATAATCAAACCTGGCCATCACTTACAGGTGATTGATTCTCATCAGCTTAACTTAACAATCTTCATGCAAAATCAGACACTCGGCACAAACAAGCAAGTTGACAGAAAGAGTCTAGGGACTAAGAGATGCACAACAGACAGAGAACATTCAATAACAGCCTCTGCCATATAGTAAAATACAATAAGTGAGTAAGTAAATAGCAATAAAAAAGCACTAACACTTCATATAGATTTAGCTTTTTAATTTCGAGCTATGGGTAGGGAAGGATGGGTAAGGCTATGAGGTAGATGGGGATCTAGAAAGCAGAGATATACTCTAGACTGGGAAATGAAAAAGAAAACAGATCAAGAAAAATGGAATATGATAGGGCAGCTGCATTTGATGCCACAATATGGTTCAACCTCTGATGGAATAAACCAACCAAATAATGAAGATAGTAAAAACTCTTCATGCTAAGTGACAGCTGTATATTTAGGCAATGTAAGTAACTGTTGCACAGATTTACAAATTACATTACTGCAATATATTCACATCTGACATCAGCAGAAGTTAAACTCCCTTTAGATAAGGCTATAAAGTTTTAGATGTAAACTGGAAGAGGGGATCAACATTAAAAACATAATCTATTTTCTCCTCCTTCAGCAAGTTTAACACTTTGGAGCTCTAGTAAGAAAAACATGCCTCAAAATTCAATCTAAAAAGGTAAGACTGCAAATTTAAGGCAGTGCAGACTGCTATTACTGGTGTTACAAGACCCATTTCATCCGGGATAGGACAGAAGGATAAAAGTGCACAAGCAAGTAAAAACCCAGGCTATTTTAGCTTCTGATTGAACTTTTATAGACTTAATGCATCATGAACATCTTGATAAATACATAGCCAGAGTACAGCAAGGTGTTGCTACAAGATATAATTCACCATATGAACTGTTGTACAGGAAACACAGCCAGAATATTTTCTTGTTAAAAATAATTAAGTTTAATTCTAGCACAGTAACAAGCATGTCTTAACTTTCTGTCACAGCTGCAACATCAAGGCTGCTCTAAAGCACTTAGAGTGACAAGAAAGCAGCTACAGCTACTTTACAATCACTGGACAGCATTTATACTTCTGTTATTTTCACACCTTGAGAAGTGTCCTAGTTTTCCAATTTGCCTCTCCACACTCTAACTATTGTGTCACACTTCTCTCTGCAATGCAAGCAGTTTTGTTTTTGACACAGCATCCTTCGCGTTTAGCATACTTTCATGAACAATTTCTGTGCTGGTTAGACCAGAATTTCATGCAGTTTCCTTGTACAGCAACTCAACTCACTTTCACCTGTAGTGTTCCCTAAAGCAGAGGTGCTAGGAAAACTTCATTCCTCAGAGGCAGGTTGCAGTGCTGTGAGGTGCCTCAGGACACACTGCCTCGCTGCCTGTCATTCTGCCTCAGCCCAGCACGGGCCTGGATGGGAGGCTGCATGCAGGCTCTGCCTGTTTCCCTTCCCTCCTTTCCCACTTGCCCAGAAGTCTCTTCTAATTGACATTAAAACCTCTTATAAATTACAGCTTATTTGCAACTTGCCAGTTGGAGATAGGAGTAGGCACAACATTTCACAAGCTGCAGGCATGGGGTACTGCTTACAGCCCGCTTTAGGTGGCTTACACTAGGACAGATTACTATGGGACACGTGGAGGGCACACACACCCTCCTCAGTTTCCACATAGAAGGTTCCTATGTCCCACTCGCGAGTGCTGTGGAAGCAGTATGACTGCGCAGCATCCCTCTCCATGGCCAGCACTACCCTTTAACATTCATACTAGCCTCACATGCCATGAGAGATCAAGAGCCAAAGGTGGTGCAGTTAGGAAGTAAATCTACATGTCCATGCAGTGCGATGGTCGATGCTTGTGTACCCACAGCCCTGATTTGGATGGTGACGCCCTGGAGTTTTAAACATACAGATACAGTAGCCAGTTTCTGTTATAAAGATTTTTGCAAAGGTTTTGGTTTAAAAATCCACTCTTTGTTTTGTTCCCCTAAAGATTCACAGGCTGATGGGGAGCTGCTGCTCTTTTGGGAATGCAATCATTAATTAAAGTGAATCATAATTTTCCTGTCTTGCAAACTTCTGCTGGGAATGCAAATATTATTCAAAGTGAAGCATAAAATTCTCCATGATATAAACTTCTATGGTAGGGATCTTCTCCTGTGCCTCTGCTCCGGTCTTTCTGATGGATATCCCACAGGAAAGGGAAAGCCACAGCTGCCATATGCTCATCTTCTTTTCTCATCCCTCTCAGAGGTGTTCCATCTAAGAACACAGCTCATCTTTATTGATCAAAAATATGTAATGCAATTGGCCTGAAGTCTCAGCCAACTTTGGGCAAGCACAGTAACATGCTAAAATCGAAGTCAAACATAGTATTCCCTTTTCAGCTAGTTAACCTAATTGCTTTGTTTTTAATGTGGCAAGCCAAAATTAACATCCTTTCAAAAAGATGTAGTAAAATTCCCAAAAACACCTAGTCACTTGTTGTTGACTAATTAAATTGTAATTTCTACAAAGAAGGCATAGCATCTCCCTACCAGTGTCCATTTGACTGGTCCTGTTTGCTTCCCTCGTGCTTTCAGATCTCTTTCTGGTTTTGGGACTCCTGTTTATCACACAAGACATGGCAAGACCAAGCGTACAGCCTGACTGTGCAGAGTGCTCTTTGCTGCACAAGTACTCCCTGTCCTTGAATACTTGGGAATTAATATGATGATTTTTTATTCTGCTAAAATTACAGGGCTTGCCAGGACAAAAAATCCTTTTCATATATTTCAGCAGAGAGTCTCTGCTTACCTCAGGCAGAAAATTATCAATATAAAATCATTACTGTTGGAGGGAAAAGAGGGAAAAAATTATAGCCTACAATTCTTGAAACATACCTTGAAGGGAAAAACTCATCTATAATTTAGACAACCAACTGAATAGAATGGCATCCTTCCTTGAAATGATTTTCACATGCTCTAGTGCCTTACCTGCTTTTTGATGTGATAACTAAGCTTAAAAGTGCTGACCGCCCACCTAGAAAACGAGAGAAACTTTGGTCCTGCATATATTATGTGGAACTATTTGGAGAGATGAGGAAAAGGAGTGTGACATTTGGGACCATTTTATATATTGGCAATAGCAGACAAGAAACATCTGAAGAAATTTTTTCATATAAATCATGTGACATGAACTCTGGCTTGCAATTTACAATCTGCAGCTACATTCACCAAGCACCAATTAACTGCCCTCTAAAAATGCTAATATCGAGCATTTGGGGCAGGGGGCAGGTCGGAGGAAGGAAGAATGAGAAAATTTGGAGACAGCGCCATTTCCCTAAGTTTATCATTTCGGATTATTGCTTGAGATTTCATACAGCTAAAAATAGACCAGAAAGCTTTAGTGTCCAGCACTACCATTCCATTCTACAGTAGAAATGCACCCTGTCTGGAAAAGATGCTGGCACAAAATCCTCAGAAGCTACATCAAAAAAATGCAAATATCACTACATTTTTCCTCAATATTCCACATAAACACTTGTGTCTTTTGGGAGTCTTAGGACTGTCCCCACAAGACAAGGATTCTCAGAAATTCCTCCCTGTTGATATGCACAAATACATATTCACTCCTTTCCTTGGCATCTATGAACCTGGGACAGAATTCCTGATGTACCTTCACCATAGAGACTGCAGCCAGTAACAGTACCAGGTGAGATGTGCTTAAGATGTTGTTTCTTACCTCCATGGGCACTACTAAAAGCCAGAATTTTTGTCTTGTACCTTTATAACCTTTCATTTCAGTAGGAACGTCTTAGGTTGCTTGCAGTATTGCTTCATACAGACCAATTTTGCAAGATTATTCTTCCCAGAGGAACTCCATAAAAGCAAAAAGCCATTGTGATTGACATTTTTCTACAGAATTTCAAGTATCAGAGCTATCCCGCTTCACAGACTAATCCACTTATTACCTTATTGAATACAACTCAGTATTTCAACTCAGTGTTTCAACAATAACACATTGGACCAGCATTTGAACACTCTTTTTCAATGTGAAGACAGATGACAATGAGAAACGAGAGTCTTCAGTATTATCCTCCAAGGAATACTTGAAAAAACGCCAAAATAAATTGTCTTTCAATGCCTTCTTTACCTTTACCCTTGGCAACAGAAAACCACTCATCTTACTGTTCAGAATCACAAACAGTGTATCGCTTCATTTGTTATTAAATCTTGAGTTTGTATTTATGTTTCTTCCTTTAAAACTTGATCAGAGTTATTTGTTCACGTGAGAATCTTAGCCTCCTTAAAATATATATATATTGCTATGGAGAATATCTTGAAAATACGAGACCTTCATGATTCAAAAAACAAAATGTGAAATGGAAATGAAGTTTAGATTAGTTTTCTAGGCAGCTAGCTTTCTGGGCTTACCTCACCACATTTTGGTTTTAGTTGTTGAAAACACTTCTATCGACATACTAAACTTCTTCAGAGCATGTCCAAAGTAAGCAAGACTGAAATGTATTTTTCAAAGAAAAGGACATGTTTCTATTCTATTAAAATATTTTATTTTTTTTATAGTCTTCAAATGCATCTTTTCACATCAAATGAAGTTCCTGTACATATGCATTTCTATTTATTTTGAATTTTAGGCTCTGATACGTGCTGTGGTCTTGTCATATGGATAGCGATGAGAGTTCTTCACTGAGCATTTATCTTTGACACCAGAGAATTGGACACAAAACAAACACAACAGGATAACATATCCTCCCAAAACTTTTGCCACAAAAATGCTGTTCCATTTTCCAAACTCATTTTTTCATAAGGCAAAAATTTATATAAAGCTGTCCTGCAGCACAGCAATTTTGATTTTTTTTTTGTCCACAGGGTTTATTGCAAAAATTTGCATAATAAATATTTTCATTTTCCTCCCCACCCTCAAAAATGTTCCAGAAAAAGAGAAGTGTTATCCCTGCACTTCTTGAGAACCACAAAGAAAGTACTTTCTGTCACGCAATAAGTATTTGCCCCTGTTGTTCCTTAATTCCTGCAGTAGCAGGACTGAGTTGGGTGTGTATAAAAGCCATGAATTCCTCTCATCTTGGGGTGTATTTCTTCAAAGTTTCAAACAAAAACTAGAGGCTAAAGAAACAACCCTCCCCATAAAACAAATCCCATGAAATTGCCTGATCTGTATTCCACAGCCCTTTATTAAACACATCAGCCCTAATCAAATCTGTGATCGTTATTAAGAACAGAAAAACTACACTGAGACATCTTAACCCCACTCAGGGTTAAGCCAACAGCTACACGAGAACCAGCAGAGAATGTTCCATCCAGGAGGGAGACGTGTGTTAAAACCAGGGCTCCACAGAAACAAAAATGACAAAATGCACAAGTACCTCCGTGGGTCAGAACCAATAAAGCTCACTCACATTTGCACAGCGCTGAGAATGTTGCCTACCAAGAAGCTTTCTATGCAAAGTACATAGCAAATGGTCAAAACAGGAGAGGGAAAAAAAAAAAAAAACAACACAGGAGTATGAGGATTTTCCTAAATTCAGAAGGTTTTAATGGAATGAACTGGAAATGCTGAAGTTCAGCAGCTTGAGGCAGAGCTGAGGTTTTCCACGTCTGGAAAAGTTTGCCTGAGAAACCATACCTGGTTTTATAGAGTCCACAGGCTGCAGACCTTTTTCTTTAGAGCTGTGTTTCTGCCGTACCACCCCAGGGGTATTTATTGTGGCAGGTTTCCAGACAGCCCACACCACTTCTTATCAGATATGATCACAGAGAAAACAGCTCTGGATTTCACTGAACTGATAACACTTTGTGTAAATATGCAGTCATGTAGATTACAAATTTTTTTTTTTTTTTTAATATTTTTTTAAAAGAGTAAGCAACATAAACGGGTGCATGAAGTACATTGTCAAGAAAATACTGTATGCTCAGATCACCAGAGCTGTAACTGCAAATGTGATTAGCCATTGGTACAGGACAAAATTTAGATTCCATGCATGAAATTCTAGAATCCAAGTCAGATGTACCACTAACTCCTCCCCCTTTCTTACAGCCCCCCTCAGACCCTCCCCCTTTATTTCTGCTCTTGATATTTTTGATTTGATATGCAGAAGAGTTCCACAGACTCACTTCAAAAATTATACTTTCTCCTTCAGCAGTACTGTATTTTGGGTAGGTTTCTAAGAACTGTTCCTAAGCGTTCTAGTCACTTATCAACATTTCAGCAATAGAAAAGAAAGGAAAAAAAAAATATATAGATGGAAATTACTTCTTTTCAGCAGAGATTTGAAGTGGCAGGTGAAGGCAGGTGAAGGCAGGTGAAGGCAGAGCAAGGCTGTGCTGGGAGCTCACTGGAGAAGCTTGGGGTGGCAAGGGGCGAGGGCCATGCCAGCGCTAGGTGAGCATCATCAAGACGGATGTTCCTGCCCCCCCAGTGCTGGCTTTGCTGCAGCACTGCTGCTAGTGTGAATGCACTGCTGACACAGTCATACTCATACTACTCCATTTATCCTGTGCAGCCAGAGGAGCCTGAATAAGTTCAAATAAGCCTCATAAGTTCCTGAACATTCATTTAGTTTCTCAAGTGAGCTGTATTGCCAACAACATGCCTGAAGTATTGCCTCTCCCCAGCCAAACCAGTTCAAAGCTGGATTCACTGTGCTCCAGTCACTGGAGTCTGGACGAGCCCTTGGAAGTCCCACTGAGTGGAGCATGTGGAACACATCAGGGCTCTTTGTCAAGTCACATACTTCTGCTCTCATAAGCAGCTTCTTTGGCCTAAGGTATGTCCTCCAAATGCAACTATTTCCAGTGAAATAAATCTCCCAAAAAGAGCTACAAATTAAAAGAAAAGCTTGGATTGTATCAAGTAACTTGGCCTTCCAATTCCTTCAATAATTGAAAAATAAGTAGGGAGCCAGAAAGTGACATCTGTACATCCCAGAAACATTAAAAACAAATCAACACAAGGGCAGGAGTTTTTCAGCTGAAATTATTTTTGAATCAGAATGTGTCAGTTTATTGAAATNTGTGGGAAAAAAAACAAAGCAAAACAGAACAACACCGAAAAAAAAAAAAAAAAAAAAAAAAAAAAGGTTAATGGGAGAAATTTCTCATGCCCCAGCTCCTGGGAGCTTGCACTGAGCTGCTTTCACATTTCAAGTATTTCTGTAGCTACTTCTCCTAGAAGTGCCAAAGAACTTCACTAAGAAACTTGCACACTTTTTCCTGGGAAAGCAGCAGATTTGCCTGATACTCCAAAGGCACCGGGAAGCACAGTCTTCTTTTGATTCTGAACCGTTCTACTTAAAATAGCCTGAAATACTTGGGAGAAAACATTTTCTTTCTAAATTTTCTCACACCATTCGAACAGTTTAATTTCTACCGTGCAACTTGATAGCTCAGTAAGGCTAATCTAATATATGAAACACTTAAGCCTTCATTGGCCTTAAAACCCTTACGTAAAATTATATTGAACTCAACAAAACACACAAGGTCTTCAAGATCTGACATGGTTAATGCAAGTGTTACAGAGAGACTGCGAAACAAATCAGTAAGAACAATTCTAAAAGTTCGTTTTATGTTTCAAAACACCATGAAATCACAAGCACCATCAAAACAGCTGTAACCATGAAGTCTGGCTGAAAAATATTTCTGCCAACGAGTACACTTAGTGTCTGTGCTGAAAAGGATGTGATTTACCTGTCTCAGCACTAATTTCAAATAAGAGATTTGCAAAGGCAGATCCCAAAGATGCATTCTGACCTGGGGAAGGTCAGTACTGNGTTTAAGCAAATCTCATCTCAAAGCAAAGATTCCAGGCGTAATTTATCAGAAATTCTCATGAGAAGGGCTTTTATGAGATAAACAGCCTTTTGAAATATTTTTCAGCTGGAATACACACCCTCTAGTTCCACATACGTGGCTTTGTTTGTTTTGGTGCTACATACAATGCAAGTTTCCCAGAGTTTGCTTCCTAAAGTAATCAGGAATGTTCGCAGCCCAAGTCACAGAGCAGATAGCGCTCACTCTCATCCACCCTCTCAAAACCCACCAAGAAACCAAAAACCTCACCAACTGATGTGGTATGTAAGTCAGTTTTTCAGACTATGAACTGTTCCTGCATCTAACATTTTAATGGAAAATTGTGACAACCTTCTTTTACTAGACCCTGTTGTTAATGCTCTACCCAGCATATACCTGTGGATTACCACAATAGCTCGCAAAACTGTGAAACCTACAGGTGAAAGCAATATTGTCAAGAGAGGAAGCTTGCTTCATCAGACCCACAATAAAAGGCATGTGTGCAAGTAAACGTGTAGGAGACCCTCCCCGAGGGCAGCAAATGAATGCTCTTCTGGGAGGATCAAGTTTACTTCTGGGACGCTCAGTTCTTAGAGGCAAGTCCTAAGGCTGCTCTGCTGGGTTTTACGGACTCGTATCTTTTCATGTTTCATGACCTAAAAGGAAGCTCTAACCACAGGCATTTAAAAATCTACAGAAGTTTTAAATTGATCGCTCAACTGCACTACCATCCATACCAAATAATGTTGCTCAGTTATTTCATGTTGTGTTCAGTGAGCAGCCAGTCAGCAGCACAGCAACTGTCACAAAAATCATGAGAAAAAAAAGCTAACTCACATCAAACTGCAGAACACGCCACACATGCAAGTTCATTCAGGTGGAGGAAACAAGTAAAAGCACACACGGTTGTGGCTTTTACTGCAGAAAATTATCAGTTACTCCAGCTGATTTAAGGAAACCTGGAGGAATGAAAAGGAAGATTAGATCAATTTTGAATTTGGAATAGAAAGACATAATTTAAAATCTGTATTGCAGTCAGCTACCCATCAAAGGAACAATCCCAAGGGTTTTCTGTTTAGTGTAAATATAATTGCTAAAATATGCACTGTTCTATTCATATATAGCATGTTTTCTTTTGTACTTTGCTTCAAAACAAGAACTTTAAATCCATAAGTGCTGTATTCCCCTAGTGTTAATGAAAGACAGTCTCCACTCTCCGTAGTATGTAGCTGCTTTCTTATATGCAGCTATTTTTGTAATCAATGTATTGACTTTGTTTTAGTCTGTCCCATCACTGGTTTGCAATGGTTAACAAAAGTCCTCATCCCCCAGGTCAGTCTGTCATGGATCTCAAATGAGGTATCTGAGCAGCAACTTCATCCATCCATATATTCAGTAAATCTAGGCATGTTATTAATACAATAATAGGCAGAAATGAAAAGGTTTGGAAATGACTGCATTATAGCCGCTCACTTGAAGAAAGTCAATTTACTCAAAGAGAATTGAAAAAAGGGTTATAATCTTCAATGGGCAAAATCTACATTTTAACTAGTTAAGAAGGTTTCCAAAAAAAAAAAAAATAGGTTTTCCTAAAATTTTGAACATTTACCAGATAAAGGATTTTCCTAACATGTATTCACATAAGACCAATCAATTAAACTTGTAAATAAAATCCAATTTACTGCAACTTGATTGACTGAAACCATGAAATGCTTGAAGAGATGTGCAGCAGGATGGTCGGAAAAAAAAAAAAAAAAAAAAAAAAAAAAAGACAAGACTATATTTACTGCAACATTTAGCATAATGAAACAAAGTCTGCTTACCCTTCCACACCTGTAGTGAATACTGGGTGTCTCAATACAAACAACTCACTACAAACAAACACCTCCATCTCCAAGTGAGGTTCGTCAGTATGCACCAGCTCGTTACCCTATAAATCTGGCCAGAGCAGAATAACACATCACCAAATTCTAGTACATTGCAAGCCTAGTAACCGAAGGTGTACTTAGAGGAGATTCGCTTCATTCTAATATAACCTACCATGGGACAGAAAAGAGGAAAATGAAGGCAGGTTAGAGCAGAACGATCTTCGATTTCAGTGATGAGGTCCCTAGTCTCTTACATGCACACCATACAAGTTGTCTTTAGTTCCACTAACAGAAAATGCTGCTGTATGGCAAAGGTAGAACAAATATTAACTGCAAATTTTCTGATCTAAACAAAGTGGTATGTTCCATTTGTGGCTAATCAGTAACAAAGTTTTGCAAGGTTACATATGGGATGAGGGGCAGTGGAGGCAGCCCCCGCCAGCCCATAGTGCAGCCATCTCCAGGTGCATCTGCAAGTGATGGAGTGCACTGAGAACAAGCCAGGAAGGCAAGGTGGGGACAGGAGAGCTGGGCACAGTTCCACCTACAGCCTTGCTTAGGCAAGGACCAAGGGCACAAAGGCTGAGTTAAATATGGCTCTGGAGACAAAGGGAGACAGGCTGCCCACAGCCAGTGCTTCCTCATGACTTAGCTGCCTTCACAGGGTTACACAGCTGGTGCCACTGCAGAGCTGACCCGAGAAGGGGGTCAGGTCACTCAGCCCCTGCAGCGAGCAGGAGGGGCTGCAGAGCCTGGTGATGCCCCCTGCGCTGGACACTGAGCAGGTGCAGGACCCCACAGAGCTCACAGCAACAGTGGGAGAAAAAATCAGTTATAAAAAGAACTGCAAAAGCCTGCCTATTCTTTGTTGTCAGTTACAAGAGTGACGGCTTACCCATAAGTACTGAGTTCGGGAAGCGATGTATTAGGTAAGAGGGAGGAAGCGAAGAACAGAAGCGCGTGGAAGGATTTTTAAGCATCTAGCTGTATGGACTAGGCTGGCAGGAGGAGATTGGTGGTGGAACTCCCAGCAAAAGCCTGAAAACCGTGCATAGGAACGAATCAGCTAGAGACCAGTGCAGAAGGACCCTGTTTGCGAAGCTGGGCACTGAGTGAGTTTCCTTCTCCATGGGAATTCGGACAGCACTGGAATGCTGTCTTGCTTAGGGGTTGATTTTAACATGTGTTGTGCAAGAGAGCCCTTTGCATCTCTTCTACCTGCATGTTGTCAGATGCAGTAATGAACTGTGAGTGCCTGAAGCATTTAGTACTTCCCGGTGCCAATACTGACCTGGCAGTAGTGTCACGTAACTAAATGCAAAATCACCACATTACTTCTCCATATAGTAAGTGATGAAAGATAAAACATTGACTTGGACAGACTTAAAAAGTTGGTGAGTGAAGATGAATGGGCTAGACAAGAATAGAACATGTTCCCTGCTCCATTAAATCACATCAGTGATTATTTCAAGTTATAATATTCAAATGCCAGATGGAAGTCATGGTAATACCTTGATTTCAGTACCAACTACTGATTAAATTTCAGGAACATTGCATCATTTAGAAAGACTGCAAGATCTAACAGTCAAAATAGACAAAGCATCTACTCTTCTCACCCCAGAAGCCCCTGATTTTATCATGTGAGGGGGGATCTGACCACGTCACTTGAAGGAATGGCCTAACACAGAACAGAGTATTTATTTCAGAATCAAGTTTGCTAGAGAGGAACATAAAACAACCATGAATTAGTGAACAGAATATAGCTTAAAATGTTATGAAATTATCCTAGTTACATGCAATTTTGCATTTATTCTGTGTTTCTGATCTCCATGTTCTCATTTCTTTCAGTCTAAGCAGCAGGAATAAAGCTTCTGAAAAACAAAGTTTGGGCTCTGCAGCAGAACCGCCCTTAGTTGTACCTTGCTATTCCCACGGCCTTCTATTTTGCAGGCAGTAAGCAGCCACAGCATTACTGACTCCGTAATATGAAGCCGTGACAGAGCTCACAAGCAGACTTTGTATTGAAATTTTCTCAATAGCTTGAAATAGTAAATCATGATGACCAAGGCCACTCTACCTCCCCTCACTCTAGGTCTCTTTACGCAGAGCTGACATATATTCTTTTCTAATGAACATGAGGATGTGCAGCAACAGACTGAGAGGATAACCACACAGGCAGCTTCACAGGTTTTCATGAAGATTTTCCTCTTTCCAAGGTGCATCTTTCATACCACAATACTGGCATCTAATGCTAACTGAAGTCCATCTTTCATCAAGCCAAGAAAAGTCTTCTATTATTCTCCAATGAGTATTTTTTAGCAAATAATAGATTTTTTTTTTTTTTTTTTGCCATGGGTGCCTCAACAATTTTCAAAAGTAACAAAAACTCGAGTCATAAGTACTTGCCTCATTTTTTCACTAAGTCTCAAAACATATGATACAATTTAAAAAGAAAGGGAAACTAAATAGCTGAATAGTCTGGTTGTTGGTTTTTTTTTTCTTTGTTGGGTTTTTTTTTTTTTTGATTTTAGAATTCTTCCACAATATTTTACAGCATGTTTACATGCAAATGCATTCATTTCTGTGAATTGCCTCAGGGAGGTAATACTTGTTGAAAATACTTTCTTTCTGCACTTGGATTAAAAAGATACAGAAAAAATATTACACTTGTCCTGCAGACTAATTGGTCTCTATTTCACAACTGACATGCACAGACTACACAAACATAAAATATAAAAATGTTATGGGTATGTGCTCAACATGGTTTGCACTATTCAAGACTGGTGAAGGCTAAAGCCAACTACTCGGGTTTACTCAGAGAAACAGTAAAATCTTTACAATGCTCCATCCACAACGATGAGCACCGTTCCATTTGTACTAAGTACTTTGCAAAAAAAAAAAAAAGAGGACTTCCTAAGAGTTTAAAAGGGCTTTTAAAAGGCACTGAAAAACTTTTGTTCTTTCTCCTGTAGATAGAGGTGCAAAATTCTTCTGAGTTGAATAGTACAGGGCTCAGAGGAAACTACAAAAAACCTACAAAAATTTTTGTTTGTTTGTTTTTTATACTAACTCTGCCTTAAATCCTTAGGCCTAGCATCACGATTCCCTTCAATGTTAGCAAATAGGTGTTGTGCCCTGTTGCAGAAGAATTCCAGTTTTCTAGACTAAAACCTCTCATGATTTTCTAACATCGAAAAGAAAGACAGCTCCTTCTCTGCATGATGCAAGTCACTTGATCTACAGTACACACACATGATATTTTAAAACACTATATTCTTGACAATATTTGCTTCCTGTCGCGATAGTCTAGCTTTAGTGAACTGCCAAAGCCTCATCCTACTGCACCATAACTGTTTGTAACAGCTCAGAAAGAGACGCAAAGCAATGAGAATCAGGTGCATAAAACACAATTTGTAACTGAAGAGATGTTATTCAATTACTGGAAATGGAAGGGAATCGTTATTAAATTAGGACATTCTTCAGAGTGGGAATACTCTATCACAGAGGAGATCATAATGAATCAGGATCTACTGTGTCATTTTGAATTAAAATTGATAGGCTTTTTATTAACTCCTATATATCTCATTGTTCCTAGAGTTATTGCTGGTGTGTCAATGTAGAAGTTTTATTAAAGGTGAAAGTGCAAACACTATAAATCTGGTTTTGATTTCTGAAACATAATTAACTCATTCCCCTGCTAAATAAAAATTATCAGAGAACTGCACTCAGAGCAAAGATATTCTACCGATGAACAACACAGAATCTGCTCTTACATCCTATCAACATACACAATAGTTCTAGGGATTCAACATATTTCAATCAGAAAAAAACTACTCTTTGAAAAATTTTCATAGTTACTCTTAAAATTTGTAGTATTCTTAAGAAGAGAGTAAAAATCACCACTTATTCCTTGCAATAAAAAGGAAACCTAGCTAAACTACTGTTATTCCATGCCTGACTTCATTAATCCAATTCTGTTCTGGTCTAAGCAATCACAGTCCTTGTCTGCTGATGAGAAAGGGTTTTACTGAGTAATTATTTGCTTTTGCCTAATTATTTGGGCAAAATTTTGCCATTAGCACATTAGCGTGGGTTACGATTGACATTGCAGAAGAGATAATCCAAAGAACATACAGAAATCTGGACAGTTAATGACTTCATATGCATTCTTCACATTAGCGTAACTCTTTTGCAACAGGCACTGATATTTCACTTAGTGCACCAGGAGGTAAGATGGTGCAAGTCCAGTACAACAACACAAATCCTCCTTGCTGTTAGTCATCCAAGTTTTTTATGTCTTACCATTTTCATACTGGTAGCTCAGTTGTATAGGGAGACAGGCTGCAGGCAGCTACCATTCTCACCTCACATATTTTTCGTACTGTAACAAATGTGTCTAAAATCTCCCCAAAAGAACTGTAGAATCCTCTAATCAAAATATTCCTGTATCTCATTCACCTAATGCTTTAAGTCATTTGAGTAACAAGACCAAGATGTAAAAGACCAAGATATACTATCATATTAAACAAATTACACACAGAGTTCATGTCTGACCTGTCTAGAGTTTGAAGGAAAACATTCACAACAAAACTAGCCTTCAACGCTACTGACCATCCTTCATTTTGAAATATTAGCTGCACAAAGAGGTTTACACTCAGATTATCAATAACATTGTAAGACCCTTCAGTCAATTTGATTTCAGTAGCCACAGGTGTAAAACATCAGCTGCTGGTGATACTGTCACAGTCTACCAGTCTAAATTCAAACTCAGAGTCCATCCCTTACAAAAGAGAGCCCATATAAGAGTAAAAAGTCTTTGCACACATCTATTCTGGGAAAGCAGCCTTAGCCTCTGTGAGGAGCAAGGAACATGCAGGAGTCTCTAAAAATCTTCTTGCTTTAAAGTGCTCTATTATTGGACACACGTGATGAAAGCGAACGTACACCAAACACCTTTGAAATTCCTGCCTTTGGATCTACATAAACTCAAGGGGCCATGAAAATTCTTTCTCAGTTCCAGACCCAACTCAGCTTGGGTAGTGAATGAAATGGTTTAGGGCAAGGTGAGTCTTCAGTATAGAGATGAAGCTAGTATCTTCACCAATTATCTCCCCTGAAGTTTTTCCTGCTGGTCTTAATCTGAGTTCATGCCTAATACAAGTACTCTGCAAAAGGACTCCTCAAACAGGAAAGGGCATAGCTCTGCCCTTGTTCATCCTCCAGCCTGAGTGCATCCAGACTAACGCGTACGCATACAAAAAGAAGGATGTCCTCTCCCAGCATTTCAACAGGCAACATGGCGCAATTTCTAGTGAAAGCAGTCATTTGTTAGTAGGTTTTACATGGCAATATACATGGGACTTCCAAAGATAGACTGAGTACTGTACCTAAAAGTACAAAGCCCTGTCCTGCTAAATGGCTACCTTCCATCTCAAAGCTGAACATCATAAATAAGACAATGTAAGAAGCCTACTGTCATTGCTATGGCATATTGTTCTTGAATAAAGAGATATCATTAGATTTCCAGTACCATAAAGCTTGCGTCTTTTATGAGGCAGAACACATAAATAAAAAAGATGCATCTTTCCTGTCTAAGCAAAGGGTAATTGCTCAAAGACTAGCACAGTATTATGGCAGGATCATTTTCTCCTGAGATGAATATTTTAATTCATCTGGCCTATAGGGTCTTCAAAGTTCTCCATTTCTTTTTAGAGTACCACCCATCCTCTAACATATTTGCCCTGTAAGCTCATATGTGCCCTCAAATTAAGCAGTCAGGAAGAGTATTCATCATATGAAAGCATCATAAAGTATTCTTCTCAGTCATTTTTTTCTGGCTAAACTGTGCAATGTCTGACTTTAGCATGACTCCTGTACACAACACGCTGCAGTCTGTGCAGTCTAGCCTTGGCTGAGACCATGCTAAGAACAGGGAATTGAATTCTTCTCTGCCTTTGGACACCAGTAACACACAAGTCAATGACCCAAATAGCCTTAAATGCAAAGGAAGTGTTTTAGATATTTTTCCCCCAAATACAGTGGATTAGGAATGGAAATTTCGTGCATTACAGAATTACTGTCTTCAGGGTGGAGGGATATTGACTAAATAACCTCGCAAACTACTGAATTCTGAGCACTGCCTTCTCCAAGTGTTAGCTTTTAAGACTGCAAAGCAAATTATTTTCCTCAGACTCCACTTTTAATATAGGAAATTGAATCGACTTGAGAGATTAAGCCATTAAAATATCTGAATGGAAAGAGTCCTGTAATGCCAAATAAATGGCATAATTTACATGGCTCAGGCAAAAACTAGCTAAGAGACCAATCAGCTGGAAAACAAAAGCCTTCGTGAGTCAGCTATTGTTTATTAATACTAATTGTGGATCACAAAGGGTTTTGACATCTACAAATGGTTGTGTTTTGCTCCCATTCCATGGTGAGGAAAACACAAACTAACATTATTTTAAAATCCTCTTTTACAGCAAGCTTCACTGTATCTGTCCAAATACAGGTTGTGCAGCACCTGTGAAATGTTTTTTGAAGCTAGTAGCTTCCCACTGATCTAGCATAAATCATCAGAAACAATTATACACTCCTGATAACAGCTGTGCTGAGGGAAAGACAGAGCAGCTATGAATTTAGGGAGAAATACAGAAAGAAGAACCAAAGGCGAACACCAGTTTAGTCTTGCCACTTGTGGCTGACAGCTTTATGCAGCAGTTAGCAGCAGTGTCCATGTACGAGTTATCTGGAGAGTTCCAGGTTTTTCTCCATGACGTTCCTTTGTGTCTGTTTAAAAGAATATTTACTTTCATACTAAAGGACAAACGCAATATCCGGTTTTTAATTTAAAACCTTCAAATTTCCAGCTACCAAGGTATAGCTTTGTGCATAACAACATAAAGAGATGAATGAATTTTGGACAGAGCAGATATAATCTCTCCACACAGAAATAAGGGAGATAGCTTGGACCTATCTTACCTAGAGTCCATAAATCTTCATGGATTTGTGATACAACACTTTGAAAATTCTCAAGCTGAGGTGCCTTTACTCTGAGTAAATTACACTGTCAAAATCAGTTTACATAAAGATGATACATAAAATAATCAACAAATATGTGTCAATGCACAATGTAGCTATAAACTTGCCAAGCTATGATTTTTTTTTTTGAAAGATAGCATTATAGTGTTTACCAAGTGCTGCAAAATATATAGCCCATTTTTAAAAATGAAAGTCAGCTTCATAGATTTCTTCAGTATCTTCCTCACATAACAATTAAAACAAACCAAAAAACTGCTTGCATCTTCAAGCAAACTGCTGCGGGGGAGGAAGGGAAGAGGAAAAGTCATGTAAACACTCTTTAAATGTTAATTCCAGAGTTTAATTGTAGCTCACTGCAAGCCTATTAAACCCTGACTAAGTGCACCTGACAGACTGACAACAGCATAATGCTAATGCATGCCAGGGAAGAGCAGTAATTAGCTTTTTTAAAAGGGGGAAGATTTGGGGGAAACTGCTAATAGAACAAAAGAAAATGGGAGGAGAGAAAAGAAAAGGAATTATAACCTTTTTTTCCTGTTACACCTTTTTGCACATTATGTAAATCTCCCTACAGAGATCTATGCTATAAAAATTTCTGAAATATAAACTCCCTCCAAAAAATAATCATTAAAAAATAATAAAAAACAAACAAACAAGACAAATAATGCCAAAAACTAAACCACAAAACACCAAGGCCACATGGAGGGAGACAAGGGCTGTTTACTCTTTACGTCTTTATTTCCTGCTTGGGCTATGTGAACAAGCTAAGGCAGCACTGAAACTGATTTTAGACAAGGACTTGGAAAGAATGTGCCTTGCTAGTCTGAAACTCGTGCCAACTCCGTAGACCTGAGAACTTATTCAGTGAATAACCTTATCCAACATAGCCTCTTTTCGTGCTGTGTACATCAGAAGATAGAACAGGAGGGCAGCGGAACCATTGCATGTCAGGCAGTACCGATCTCATATTTGGCCATCTCCCCCTTTAAATAGGTGCATTACACTTGGCTGGACGTGCAAAGTTAAAAGCCAGCACTGTGCATTATAGTACAAGCTGATCTGTTTAATTCTAAACCAGGATCAGATCCCTTGTCAGAGATGGTGCTCCAGAGCTTTAGAGTACCATAAGTTTTGAAGGGTTTAAGTTCAACTAAGACATGGAAGATATACACATCACATTTATTAGATCCAGTAAATTAGATCCAGCCTACTGTAACACCAAAACCATGGCAGATTCCAGTAGGAGCCCGAGATAATCTTAGGTGAAATCACAAGTTTTAGTAAAACTTTTCCACTTCAAAGGTATTAATAGGGAATGTCATGCTATAAATCTGGTACTTCCAAGACAAGCCGTTTGCAGCCTAGTGCTTAAGGAATATGCTCTCTGACTATTTAACAAGACGATGACTAACAAGTGATAGCCCTGCAAAAATCCACACCGCTTCTGGGACTCCTGCCACAAGACGACCCCTTGGTGCAGGGCCTGTGTAAGGTGACAGCTCTGTTCTGCAGCAGTGTGGCCACAGTCTAACAGAGACCTTGCCCTCTGGAGAAGAGCAGCTCAGACGAATACCTGGCAGTGAAGGAACTCCAAAGTATCATAAAGCTGAGCCAGATGGAAACATTGCTTCTCTTTCACTTACAGTAAACATCCTTTTAAGGCCGAGGGTTAGATTTATGAAATGTAGACACACTATCTTAAATCACAGTGAACTGAGTCCAAACTGTAGGAGTATTTTCACATATCTGCTTCCTTATTTAGCTACCTTCATGGTAAAACCTTAAATAATATTTAAATTAAATAAATTATTCTTCATTTTCATAAATATTTTTATTCTCACTGAGCTTGTTCCTAATTTCTACATGTATCAAAGCAAACTGCCCACAGTGCTGCAGTTTTTCAAGTTGTTGGTCTTACAGCCAGCCCACTGTTAGTTCCCATGCCCTGAGGTTTGGAAGCAAAACGGTAGCAATTAGCTCCCATTTCCTTGGAAGAGCATTCTGTGCACCTGGTGGGAGAGTTGTCTCTTAAATAGCTGCCCCAGGAAAGAGGGAAAGTCCAAGAATAAAAGTGCCTCCACAGCAATATCCATCCAAGCTGTTCCCTTGGCTCTGTGCTTCCTTTGTTAGAAATGACCTTGCAAAGTGACAAAGGCAGCAGGAGAACCCAAAGAAATGAAACAAGCAAGGAAATAATTAAAGAGCAAGATGTTCTAGGAGATGGAATAAGAAGTGATCCTGAAGGCTCAGGAAAAGTTGTCTCCGATTTTTAATTTTCCCACTACTCTTGGCTATTTAATTTTATTTCAGTTTACTGTAGGGTACCAAATTCCATGCTGGAGTATCAGTTTCCTAATTTGTGATTTATTTTATTGGTGGATAATACATTTGGAGTTTGATGTGTCAGGCACTACGTACTAAAGGACACACTTTTGGTGGATGCGTGTATCCCTCCCTCAGGCAGTAACACAGCTACAAGCAGAAAGCTAGAGGCTGCCTTTTGTTGCTATAGAGAAATTCCCTCTAAGACTGGTCCTTTTACTGTTGATGTCTTTAATGACCCACTGAAACCTGGAAGCATTTACTCACAGCTGCTTCTGTCCCCAGAGCTGGATTGCTTCCATCATCTCCAGTTCCTTATGGGGGGGCTGCAGAAATTCGTGTGGCTGTGCCAGCCCCTCGCTGTGTCACCATGTGTCTGCGCCAGTTCTCTCCCTTTTTCCAGCTATCATTTGAGCCATGAGGATGAGAGATCTGGTGCTGGGAGAACCTTGCAGTACCAGGTGCTCTCTCAAGTACCTTGCTTTCCTAACAGAAGTATGTGCAACTGCCCTTGAGGGTCATGTGTTGGCTTGGAAAAGGCAGAGGTTTTCCGTGGGGTGGCCAGACCACTCGCTGCTCCTTTTGTTCCTTGCTATTGTTCCTCACCACTACTACAATAATCCTCTCTGGTAGAACATGCAGTGTCCCATCCAAAATGCTAGCGACAAGCTTCCATTTGTCACAGGCAGAGGCTCTGGTCAGCGGGGCGCTCAGCGCATCCAAATCCTGTCCTTGCAGTAAGCTGCAGATGGCCAGGGCAGAGGCAGATGTCCTGCTGGACGTGTGAGCACAGCTCCCGCTCCAGCCACCCTGCACCCACCACGTGTCACGTTATCTCCCAGAGCACCAAGCTAAGTCTCACAATTTTTCATTTCCTGCTTTCTTTTCCCATGACACCTGGGAGGACAGACAGGAAATCTAGCCAAATTTACGAGACCTGCACAAGAACAGCACTGCAGAGTACTGCAGAGTACATGTCTAAGGACAACACACACGGTTTTCTAAGCTTGAAAAAACACTGACACTCCAACCCTTCTCTTCTTGTTGAAGAGTTCTGCCATTTCCTTCTAAATAAACAGACCCCCTTAAAGAAGCTGACTTCTAGCTTTAATTTTGCAATGAGACAAATCTGTTGCCAGGCTTTCTAATGTACACCCCATATTTATTCAGCTTTGTACTATGAAGTGTCAGGAAAGAATACTAAAAAAAGAAACCAATCAGAAAGCAAAGAATATCATTCTTTTTAAGCATAATCTTTCATTTCTAACATGGCAAAGTATGATATCCTCTGGAGAACATACTCATCTGGGGGGAAGGTGTCTACCAGAATCCTTTAATGAGCTCTGCCTTTCTTTTAACATCTTTATAATGCTCTGGTGCAATTTGCAGACAATTCTCAATCAGAACAGTTGTAAGCATCAGTCAGAGCAAAGAAATAATAGTGACAGAGCCACAGGCATTAGTGGGCAGAAAATGACAGCATGAGTTTCCATTTAGAAAAATGCACATGAAAAACACCTCAGGAGTCAGAATTCCACATGTGGTTGTCTGTTCAGTGGGTGAGAGAAATCTAGGAAATATAAACAACTAAAGAGAAGTAGGGTGACAGATGCTCCCGTGGTTCAGCAATACCAAAGTACAACACATGCTCAGCCCAGCTGTAGACTAAAATTAGTGAAGAAATGCAACATGGTGTACAGAAATGGTAAGTGCCTGACCTTCAGACAGCTTTTGGTGTGAGCACACTGTAGAGAATGAATTCAGTGCAGAACATAATGTTAGCTGTAGGAGTGACAAATTGCAGCTTGTTAAGACAAGACCAGCAGAACAGATTACAACACAGAAGTTCTGATTTATAAGGGAAACTTATTTAGTTAAATATTTATTAGCCTTGCTAGCAGAAGCTGGTGACAGGATAGGAAGACATCAGTCTGCAAATACCTGAAAGGGCGCTAACAATGAAAACAGATGATGTATGCATGCCTAGGTCTGCAAAGTGCTGATGTTTGGGACTGAGTTCAAGTGCAAGATTTACATATGAGTCTTAGGCTGCTGCTCAGCAGGACAGCAGGAATGACACTGTGAAGTGAATGGTCTTACAAGGCGAGCACCGCAGTTCTCAGCATATCGAGAGATTATAACTAGCTTAGAGAAAACCCTAGCAACAAGGCATCCTACAGTGGCACTGACACATACAGCAGAGCTTTGCTAATGTGTAGTGACCTGTGGGGACCATGTTGTGGTATGCCAATTATTATGTTACAATATGTTGTGTTTGCTTAAATACATACTTATGGCTCTTCTTCACAGAAGTCTTATTGTGCCACGATGGCTCCAGAGTCAGGGAGATGCTCAGAAGCATAAATCAATTTGCTTGCTTAGAGTATAATAAATGTTGCCCAGATTACAGCAGTTAAGCTATTATTTATTCTAACCTGCAGTCCTATGAATCCTAACATCCTTTAGCTATTGGCTGGTGATATTGAGAATACAAAAACAAAACAAAACAAAATAAAACACAACTTGCAATTTGTTCTACACAACAAAATAACCCAATAACCTGAACATGTGAATAGTAAATGCAGTAGCAATAGCTGAAAAGCATGCTTTCATTCAAACAGCCAAAAAACTATGGTTGTGACAAACCAAGTCCT
Source organism: Alectura lathami (assembly GCA_013399715.1). NCBI lineage: Eukaryota > Metazoa > Chordata > Aves > Galliformes > Megapodiidae > Alectura > Alectura lathami. The sequence continues at coordinate 32,124 of VXAV01002623.1, read as the reverse complement.
AGTTCTAACGAGTACAAACTTAAACCACAATGAGCAAAGGGAAAGGAAAGGAGACTGTGAGGTGATGAAGTGATAGAGAGGAAAGAAAAAATCCCTATGACCCGTAGAGAACATATTCCAAGACTCTCTTCTTTCTCATTTCTTGTTGTTTCACCCTCCAACAAGAACGTGCACTTTTCTGATGCTGACTCTATTTCCTTGTCACGTACTTCAGAAATACCTGTGTACAAAATACAATATTCTACCTACTTCAACTATGTAAATAGTTGTTTGTTTGTTTGTTTTTGCTGTTAACAAGATCAGGTGTTGGGATCTTAGTTGAAACATTTGTGAAATCTCACCAAAATTCTTGCTCTTTTCCCTTTAGGTGCTTGTATCAGACAAATCACGGTATTTCTGTGTGTTTCACAGCTCCAAATGTATCTATTCTTATAGGCAGTAAGTGGAAAAGTACTGCTGTTATTCCTCATTTATAAATAGCAATAAAGCCACGGACAGACCTGCTGAAGATGAGAGAGGCTGCTCTGGCAGAGGGGTGAGTCAGCTCTCGTTAGTCTCAGGACAATGCCCACCCATGGGAAGGTATAAGAGGGCAGAGCTTTGAGAAGGAAAATTAAGGAAGCCCTCCTCCCACTGGCTCCCTCCATTTTGGTGTCCATCTCGTTCCTCAGTCATCATCTTACATCTTTGGTCCCAGCCTGTTTGCCTTCTCAGTTATTTTACCCTTCCTCATCTCCTTTGCTCCCAAATTCCTAAAGCTTGACACCATTCCGTGGCCTGGGTTGGGCATGTGGTTAGCCTCTTTCTGCTTAGATTTCACGCTGTTGAAATTGCATAGCAAACTTTTTTAGGGGGACCTTATTCACCTTAAAATAGGATAAGTTTCTCCATAACCGCACGAGAACAGGACCCTAAAGATGACACCTCAGATCGCTGGTTCAGCTCACCTGTACACGAGAGAGAGCACCATGTACACAGCATCACCTGAATCCCCTGCAGCAGGGAGACTGCTTACAAAAGATCATTCATTGCTGTCCATGTATTATTGACTGAGGCAAACACTGCAAATATAGCACAACTGCATATCTGTCACCCTTCTGTTAAGTCTCATATTGGCTCGTAGCCAATATAGGAAAAACAATGATTGCATGAAAACTTCATCAGATATGTCATTCAATGTACTAAGGCTGCACAACTTAAATGCTTTTGATTCTCCATTCTGCAATATTTCAACCTTTCAGTCATGCTCACACTTAGCATGGTTTTCTTTGATAATTAGTTGTACTGTCTTAACATATAAGACACATGGGTGACTTCCCAGGCTTCACACAAGAATTCACTGCACTTAGACATTTATCTTGGAGACAATATTCTGAAAGAATTTTGTTTGTAGAAAAATCTATCCAGAGCCTAAAATATTTACCTAAGATTTACAAAACTTCCAAGGAGACTCAAATTCAACAATATCAGAGAAAAGCAATGAGCTGATATATTCAGAACAAAGAGAGATTTCTTTTTCTCATAAAAGATAGTAAAAACTTTGCACTACTCCAGGAACTCCCATGATGTTAGCAATTGCAAGTAACAAGTCCTCCTAATGAGGTAAATGTACTTCTGATTATCTTGCTCACTGTATATGGGATAAATAATGTCCCAGGCTGTAATTTCCATTTTTAAAGGCTCCCCACAGACACATTCTTCGACCATCTGTTCCCTGGACCCAATGGAAATGGATGTCTGCACCGTGCCCTACCTGCTGGGTGAGGCAGACAGCTCTCCCTGGCTTCATGGCACTGTGCTGGTCTCCCAGGAGAGGCATTTTTCAAGAAGTTAATGGCTGAGGAGAACTATCACAGAAAGCTATAAAATCATGAATAATACAGAGAAAGTGAGTGGGAAATGAATATTTATTATTTCTCGTAATATGAGATATGCAAGCAAATCAATGTCAGGCAGCTGGCTAAAACAAACAGGAAAAAGTACAAAACAAGTCAATTTTGAAGCTTCCTGTCACAATAGCACTAAGATCCAACATACAGATTGACCCCAAATGGAAGGAGAAAAATTCTCAGAAAGCACGTTCAAGAGCACCCATAAAACTGATAATGCAAACAGAGCCTCTAGTTTAAGATGTCCCCAAACTACTTTGTGGAAATGAGGAAGTTATACCAAAGTGTGGCTTTTCTGTATGTGCAACATTTCTTACCCTCACAGCCTGCTGCCACAGCCAGGGTGCAGGGACAGGAGAACTTTCAGTCAAAACCAGTATCCCAGCTCTAATTTTCTGATATATCTTTTGCAAAACTCTACACTTCAAAATGAAATGTATTGACTTAGAAATACATGCATTAAAAAAACCTTTACAGCCATGTGCCTGGCGACTGTCGCTCCACCACCTCCTATAAAATCCCCCACTCATTCATGAAAGGGAAAGTCTTTTACTGGACAGATATGAAATAACCACTCAATAAACAGAAGCACCGTATTCAGCCTGTTTTTGAGCAGCTTTACTAATAGTATTTCATTGATGCTTGAAATACCATTTTCTTTGCAGGCATAGGACCAATATGAGCTATTAACTTAGTCACCCAGCAGCACATTAACTCCATCTTCCATGCCTGAATTCACATCTGAATCAAATTCTGAAGCACATTCCTGTTTCCAGACTTTCTTCTACCTCTTGTTTCCTTTCAGATCTTGACTGCCTCTGCCTAGTTCCCCTCCTGTGCATCATCTTTCTCTTTTCTTGTCATCCTCTAAAATCTCTGCACAC
>VXAV01002623.1:13864-26069 GCA_013399715.1 Alectura lathami | reverse complement strand
AGAACAAAAAAACACATTTAAAAAAAAAAAAAAAAAAGTTAGCTGATCTTTTGTTTTACTTGTAAAGGTTCTTCTGTGGATACGACAGATTTTAGAACAAAATCAAATTAATAGACGAGCAAACCAGAAGTGTCTTTACTTGCTGACAGTATTAAAAATGAATGGAGCAGGCAGGTCTTTGACAAGGAGCGAACAAGAGAGCAATAGAGTGATGGGGAACCTTGAAACCTCTGGATTAAACAGGGGAACATAATGAAGCAGAAAGAAAAAATACTGAAGAAGACAAAGACCTGTCCCCTCCCAGACAAATTTGCTAATTAGTTAATTGAGAAATCTTCACACAAGAAACTAAAGAACAAAAGTCTGCTTCTAAGCAAAACATAATTTGCAGGGAAAAAAAAATGAAATTGCATTTAACTGAGAAGCAGCACAGTACTCAGCTAACAAGAAGAACATTAAGTCTGGGATAAATGCAAAGGTGATAATTGAAAAGTCAGGGACTAGAACACACTTTGGGGACCTCATAGGCTTCTTGGATGTTTTGAATTCTGCAAGATTTGGCTTAACAAATTAACACATCAGAGTGGGTCGAAAATTTAGTTTTGAGTATTCTAAATTTGTACAGGTCTTGTTTCCAAAAATATAGAGCAATGTTTATCACACTGGAAAAATATGCCCCTATTCCCTGATTTTCTTTAAAAAGGCCACTCTCTTCAAGCTCTGAAGTACTGATATTATAGTATTAATACCAAGATTCATTTAAAAAAAATATTTATTTACCATATAAAAACAAGACTTAGGTTGTACCCTAGAGGAACATCATCTTGTTGAGAATTAAACCAAATAATTAAAATAAAATAAGAAGTGAGATGTTTGGTGGGAAAAAAAAAAAAAAAAAAAAAAAAAAAAAGATATTTTCCTGTATTCTTTTGAAATAATATTTTTTTCTCATTTCTTTGTGCAAAAGAAATGAATCTTTAATTGTTGGGAAACTCCTGATATGTGCTTTCTTGTAAGAAACTGCAGAATCATTTTTAATGCAGATGGACTGATTCTGACTTTCAATGAAACAAAAGTATCAAGCTAAAGAAAAGCAATGAACAGGAAAAGCAATAAACTCTCCCAAAAGCTACACTGAAAGGGATTACCCAAGCATGATGCTTAATTAACTTCTTTTATTAAGTAAATTTACTTTATTCAGTAAACCAGCTTCTGCAGCACGCTGACTGCTGCGGCCCGGAGCTGGCAGAGGAGAGCTGCAGTGCACGTTGCACCTGCCACATCTGCACCTCCCACATGTGGCTGCTGGGCCACGCAACCCAAATTCACTAAGCCTGCTACAAGACAGCATTATACATAGGGGTGGTTTTGTCGCAGATGCAGTTATGGGGCTAACTCTGGTAGGGAACAAGTTGTACATTTTGCAAAAAACAAGCCCAGAAGCCAACCCAGAGTGAGGCCAGGCACCTGGAACCAGCTCCAGTTTGGCCAGCCAGGATCACTCCATAAGGAGCCCCACTGCTAACCAACAGCTGCTTCAGGCCTTACACATAACACCCCAGTTGGGTTTTCTGGTCTTATGTGATCAAATACAAAGGACGCAGACAGGATAGAAGCAGACATGCAGATACCACACCTGTTGGCAGTTTCTCTAACTGGAAATACAGGTGCTTTTTTTTTTTTTTNTTTTTTTTTTTTTTTTTTTTTTTTTTTTTTTTTAATCAGGAACATCCTACAGATACCTGCTCAGATTTCAAGTTCTGCTGATAACATGGTTAATACAGGACTAGAGGAAATGCTCCAACTTTCTCCTTTCAGTGAAATTATCTGGATATTTTTTTAGGTCTTTAACATCTCACACTACTAAATAAAATATGGATTGCAGCTTCTGCTGTGGGGAAAAAAAGGAAAAAACAGCTGCAAACTTACTTAGCAGTCGGGAGAAAACATTTCTATCTAGTACACGAAAACACACGACAGGAGTACAGTTGCACTTGCATCTCACCCACAATTTGATTAGAAAGATAACCAAAAAAAGCAGTCATGGCTTATCTAACAGATGTCCAGGTCTGGTCTTCACGAATTTGGAAAGCCTAACACTACCATTTCCACTAGCTCAAATTTGTGAAAATTAAAGATGACATCCAAGTGTCATAATTGGGCAAGGCTGAGAAAAGCCCACTCAGAATTGTCATTATTAATCAAACTGTCACTCTCGCACACTGCTCTAAATTTCTGTCGCTTTTCTGTCATTATGTACAATTAGAGCCCTGGTAGTACAAACCGTTTCTGACTGCTCCATGCAACAGGCTGGTATGAAGCCTCTCTACAAGATTCCCTGAATCACAGTAAAAATAGCTGCACTGCATTTGGTTTAGACAGTTAATTGCATAATGTATTATTCATTTTGGCAGTTATTCATATTTATAATAGAGTCTTTGATTATTACAGTATATTTCAGATGAAAATTATTTGACAGAAAAAGAAAGCTTTCTTCAAAACTCCCCCATTATAAGATTCTTCTCCCATTTTGCTAGACCCAGCCAGGTCAGCTGCAAATTTCTATGCTGAGTACCTTTCTGATACAGAATTAGATTTGTGCTTGTGAGCGTGCACACGCACACACAAAAAGGGGAAAATGCATTTTTCCGACAGAAAAGGTGATAATATAATTCTGATGCAAACATATTCTAGCACACACAGGATTTACACTGGTGACATACATTTTTAGTTTGGCAGAGAATATGCTGCTTTGATAAATAACGCCATGAAAATTAACCCTCTATAAACTTCACAGCTGTTCAGCTACCACAGCTCACATCAGTTCTGCGAGCATTGCTCCCTGCGGGGAACAGACTTCTATGTTTCCAGTGCTTTTACCTTTGATGCTCACCAGGCCATTTTCTGTGTTTTCTGTTGGTTTCTGCATGGTATTAACAACACATGTTCACACCAGTATGAAATAAGCTGGTAAATGAAAGGAAAGCCAAGGATGACTTCTAGAATCAAGCTGGAGCAGTAAATTATTACATGTAAAGGCGAACGTGGTGGAACCATAGGCCAGAAATGATATTACCACATACAACACACTGCAAAAGCCTAGTTTCATTGATAAAATAAAAGCATTTCATCTGCCACCACTAATTTTGAACCTAATGAGGACATAACTGAAATTGTACTACATATATACCCTAGCACAAGAGCACCCATTGTGCAGCAAAGCTCCCATGGTGCAGAACAAAACTTTTCAAGTTACTAGTTTCAAATCAGATTTACTAGCATGCAAATCTAAACGAAAATAAAGTGAATGATTCTAATTAGACAGCTTATTGATCCATGTAGATTGTTCTTCAAAGATATTTAGAAGCATCTGCAAAGAAGTTCTCTCAACATACAAGTTTATTCAAGCTAGCAATGAATCTGCAAATCTACACTGAATAAAGACAAAAAATGATTCTGACATGAATAAAAATATGCAGGAAAAAATAAATGCATGTAAAATAATACAAATAGAAGTTAATTCATGCAAACAGTAGAAAAAGAAATCAGCATTTTATTCTATCCTAATGTTTCAGCTGAGAAAGAAGTCAGTCAACTATTGCCTTAGGATTTAGAGGATTTTTTTTTAATGGGAAAAATGCCTACTCTAAACATGTTCACTCAGCTACTGGAAAACTACTTGATTCAATGAAGTAAAAGCTTTTTTCTTTTTTATTCTTCAATAATAGGCACTTATGGGAAGTTTGCTGAAAGTCAATTTGCTTAAAAAAAAAAAAAAAGACTACTGGCATTGTTCAATATTATCTCTTTAACACCCTACCTTTAAAATCAATACATTTTTCCACCTCTACATCCTTACTAAGTCAAGGATTAATAGCTGTGCTGGAGAAGTAGCCTGTTTAAATTGCTATTTATACTCCTAACATTTATTAGATGGATTTGTTTGCTTGTTTGTTAAAGCAGGCATGTACTACTTGGGAGAGTTACTTCTAAACTTCTAGCCCACATTACTTCACCTCATCCAGACAAATACAAAATGTCTTTCAGCAGCTAGACTGTGACACTGCACACTAGCTTTTAGAAATTATTACTGAATTACCTAAGTATACAACAGCAGCAAGATCTCAGGATACATGATTTAAAACGTACCAATAAAGAGATCAACAGCTACTACGCAACCCCAGGCCCACACACACCTAGCCCTGCTGCACGCGAATGAAAAGAACGTACCCTCTAAAGAATTTTAAGGCTTTACAGCCAAGACATTTCATACTAACCTTTTCTGAAAGAGTCTGGGTTTAAGAGACCATGGTTAGAAAAAGGAAAGTAACAAAACAGAGGGCAGAGGCTGATGAAAGGTGTGTGGGGAAGCTTTACCTAATTTTTTCTACCAGCTACTAAGCGGAGACAGGGAAACAGATACTGTTTCTCCTCTTTAAAATGAGGGAGAAGCCAAATCAGTCATTTGTAGGTTGTGATCATGGGTTTGATTTTTTTTTTTTTCTTTTCATCTTCTAGTGAAAAAAGCTTTTTGTTTCACATAGTTACCTTGTAGCTGCCTATCAGTCAGTTGTCAAACACTTACAAGAAACAAAACATTTTTGATAAAACTCCCCTTTTTTTTTTTTTTTCTGTTATATTTCTGAAACATTACCTTTCACAGATATCCTTCTCTAGAGGTAAATTTTACAAAGGCTGTCAAACTAAATTGCATGCAACTAAAAGCATAAACGCTGGTACTCCAAGTACCAACGGAGAAAATCCTAACATTATTATTATTTTTTATTTTTTTCTTTTTCCCCTCTCTCCTCTGTTCCTTTTTTTCAATTGCTTTATCTTTGCACCTCCCTTTCAAAATCACCTTCATGTTGTTGGACAATGCTGGAGACCCATGGAACCTCATCCCTGAGTTTAATTACCCAAGGCTCCAGCTGCTCGAACCAGCTGATGCATCTTTTGAGAAAACATTGAAACTAGAGTTTAGTATTTAGTGTATTCATTTGTTTGAAAGATCCAAAGATCTGTCGAGTTCCTTCCTATGTATCTACATACAACTAAGAATACATTTATACATTAACTATTTTTTTTATTCTTAAAAATAACTTGAAGCAGTATGTTGTTTGGGCATTAATTTTCCCAGTAACATTTCCCCAGCAAACTAGGACTGCCACACATAGTATAAACCCAAAGATATGGCATAGGTAACAGTCTGTTTTTTCAGTAAGGGATCAGCTGAAAACGAAACTTGCTCTGATGCCTTCAAAGCCCCATCATTTAGCAACCTGCAGACAAACAAAAAGACTCGGCCTGCATTTCAAGGCCTGAAGGGTGAAGAAAAACGATCCATTGACTACACTCTCTTCTTCATGATTCCTTTTTTTCTGGTAGTCAGATAGGAGGTGGAAAAGTCATAGTCTTTTCTAGTCCATACTACTCTATAATCCAACATGGCAGCAAGCACTTCAGACACCCCTGGTGGGATGCTGCTCTTCAGGTTTTCCCTTAACAAACGCCCAAGTGCCGCCTAACCCCACACACATGTAAAGGAAAAGTGCATGTAAACCTCAAAGCTTAAGGGTGGATTGTAACAAGAAGACAGATATGTTGATGTACAAAGTTTAAAAGACTAGTGCCTAGAAGAATCCAGGCTATGGTCCTAGTTTTCTTAGTTATACATTATTTGCGCCTAAATATCCTCATATCATTTATTATTTGCTATAAACATGTACCCATAGTGTTCAAACACACTATGACAATAATACTAAAAACTGAAGTTAAAAAAACAAGATCACTAGAATCCACACTGTAATGATGACACCCATCAGGAAGATGCTGGCTAATGTACCATTGGAAGGCACCTGACTGCAAGAACACCCAAGATGAGAAAAAGGACACCAAATCTTTTAGCAGTAAATACTGCTTTTTTTTTTTTTTTTTTTTTTATAATTGATAGTACATGGAAAGAGAAAAATGTGACAATCAATACTCAGATAATGGCTGAAAGCTTACCGGAAGTTGGAAAGAGAAGATGGGAAGGTCAAAATGGAACCAGCCCCGGTGAAAAGAGCGTGCTGACTGCTCACTGCCATGCTGCCCGCTGCTACAGCAGCTGAGCTACAGAAGCAGAGGAAGAGTAAGTGCTGGAGGACCTGCTGGACATGGGGTTAATAAATGTGTGCTGCATGCAAGGAAAAATTGAGTGGGCATAAGGAGTCTGTATGCAGAGAAGGTGGTAGCATTTGTGCTAGTAAAACCACAGTATGGATTAAACAGAATCAATCTGTACAAAGAATCCTCTAGGGAAGGATTATAAAGAGGTGGTTCTGGAGTACAGTTGAGATAGTATAACAGATCATCAGGACTGAATACAAACACACAGAAAACTTTGTATTGTTACTAGAGAAACAAACCAGTATTTATGCCGTTCTGGAAGACTAATTTTCCAAGTGGAAAATTAGATAATAGTGTTAATCCAGATATTTATCTATGTTATAGCCAACAAATTTCTTTGCCTCTGTTAGACTGGCTCTGGTGAAGAGCAGTCATAGGAAGGACAATCATCTTATGTGGAGAAATAGCAAGTTTCTTCAGACAGAGAGGATACTTTGGAAGTTAGAAAAAAAACAGGGATGAATTAAAAATATTTTTAAAATATCTGTAATGGAGATAAGAACTGTTTAAACTTAAGCTACTTAAAATTTGGAAATGATATTGAAAGAAATACCAATGGTCACTCTTGGAAGATGACTAGGAAAAGTTAAACAAACTCTCAAATTTTTTCCGTACAGGGCTGATGAAACAGAAATTGAAGCATCTGTGTATTGAAATGGAAATGTCCACGCTGATCTGGGAGCAAGATTCAGAGAAGAAGCATCAGGGGAGCTGGGGACTGGAAGACCTCCGATCCAGATTGCTAAAGGAACTCATGTGACACTGTAAATCCGTAAACCAGGTTTTCTAAAAAATGTTAAATTACCTAGTATCACATGACTAGAGAACAGCAAATATAGTAAAGTATATTTAATAAAGAATGTGTTAAGAAATGATAAACTACTTAGACTGGCTTTAGTAATACACAACCCTCAAGGGAAAACAGGTAGATTTGGGAGTAAGTTAGATAACATTCAACAGGGTGAAACATTCCAAAGTAATCTAACACTTCCCCTGCAAAACAAAACAAACAAACACAGCCACCACAACAACAAAGACAGGAAAAAAAAAAAAAAGCCCCCACAAAAAACCCCACACATTATATTGCTGTGACTTCAATAAATCTATTCAGTAGGATTGAAAAATCACATATTTAGTAACTACATGAAACGCACACACCAAGCAGATCCTTTTCCCAGTCCTGTGTTTCCTGTTCCAAAATCAGAAGATATAAAGCAGATAAAAACAGAATCATCTGGCACCAAAAATTTTCCCTTCGCTTTTACCTTTATTAAAATATTGACCCTCAAACATCATGTCAGGGTGGCTAGGCTACTCTGACACTATTCTGTATTAAGAATTGGGTACCCAACAGGAAGGCAGGAAATCTTTAAAAGAAGAAATTTGAAAAAAGAGACAACAGAAAGGAATGGGCAGGCCAGAAAACAAGGCCAAAATTTCTTAAGATAATTAAAATAAGTTAGAGATAGTATCTCTATCATTATAGAGGTAAGGCTTAGAAGTAACTTCTAAGACACTCCTAGTATCTCAAAAATAGAATTGCTCCTTCCATCGGTTGCCTTATTTCTGTGTTTGTTTGTTTGTTTATTTTTAATGTATAAGAAAAGGAGACCCAATTGTTCTTTATTACTATGACCTCGGTGGCTAGACTGGAGTTAAATCATGCAGCTCTGTGTGACTTCTCCCAGCTCTCCCTGAGTCTCACACAATTAAAAGCATCAATACTGGCACACATTAATGACAAAAAGTTAATGCAAGGGCTAATTGAGACTATCTCCCTCACAGGCCATTTCACAACATTAATAGCACAGAAAACAGCCATTAATATGTAATTAAATTTCCGGGATGCATGGGCTATCAAAACCAGGTAGCTGGAACCTCTCTCCACACTTTTTAACCTCTCGCTGCCTCTGGAGCCCAGAATAGCTGCTGTGCCAGGCAGGGCTGCATCCCTGCTTCCCCCAGCAGCGAACTGGCCTGGCACCAGGCACCCTGCAGCAGCCCCAGCCAGCTCAGTGAAGCGGGCTGCATTTCCTAAGCTTTACCCATCAGGGAGCTAAGCAAATGACAGATTATTAACTAGTTTTTCTGGGGTACAGATATGGAAATGTTTTGCTAACTGCAGATACCAATTACTTGGAATTTCAAAGCTCTGAACAGTATATTCCTCTCATTGGAACAAACTGGTTTAACAACTATATGTATATAAAAATCCTTGCAATTTCAGTTGCTTACAGATCTTTTCCTATACCACATCAATTAAAAAAGATTCAAAGTGAGAAATAAATCTTGCTAACCTAGGGTTAAAAGGGGGTTTCCACAGTGCTGTGGGGAAAGCGCAAAAGATTTTGGAGGAAGGCCTTTGTGTGCAGGATTTTATCAATGTTATATCAACTGAAAGGAAAACGTGCATTTTCCAGTTTTGGGAACCCAGCTGAGCTGTGCCAGATTCTGGTATGCTCCACACTACTCACATAGTGGTCTGAGCACACCTCAGGTGTGTGCCGTAGCCATGGTGCACCTCGAGCACTTTTAGTGCTGTTTTCAGGCAATCGCTCGTGCCAGCTTCTAGTAAGAATAAAGCTGAGGTGTGCTGGTGAGGACAGGCACCCAGCTTCTCTCTGAACCCACACAACCATCCCTTAACCCACCGTTCCATTCCTTTGGCAGCCCCAGACTCCTCCCATCAAGTTATAAGAAACATTCCCAGGCGTGTCCACCTCCTGCTGCTGCTGCTTGCAGATTGTAACCAGAACACACATAGCAAATTATTTGATATACAACATCACATGCAGATAAACCAAGCTCGGTTGCTACAAGCACGTTAGAAAACAACATAAGATTTCTGTCTTCACAGCACCCTTCACCTAAGGAACAACCTTTCTGCAAATATGAAGTATCACATGTTCAACTACACTAAGGTTTTGGGTCATTCTTGGCCATTTCGTGCAATGGCCTGACCTCTGTCACTTCTTCAGTTTCTCCACTGACAAAACCTAAACAGTTTAAAGTCCTATAGCCTCATACTTTATTGTTATTTTTACTGAAATTTGAAGGCAAAACTAGTATTAAAAACCATAAATATTCTCGAACTCCTAAACAGAATATATATTTTTTGGTTTTCTAAAATTAGTACAACACTGGTCTTGCTGTTTTCAGTCTGTATATGATCACAACTTCACCATTATAACAATCATTGGGCTTTTATATAGGGAAGGCAAACAAACAAACAAACTCCTAGAACAAAAACCGAACAAAGTGAAATATTTTCAGGAACTTTTCAGACCCAAAAATATTGTTTCACAGTGGAAAGTGCAACTGAACTATGCTACAGTATTTCAAATATGTTACAAAATCTGTTTTCATGGGCTCAGCATACAAGTGAAATCCTGTAGTACCTGTTATGTTTCAAGACTGTTGTTTTAGTAACCCAAGATCATCTCCTTGACACTCAGGAAGACTGATCCACTGACACAGCCCTACAGAATTAAGTTCACTTGAATATTCTGCAGGAAGAACATTGTTTTCTAAAGTATCCTCTCACTTGAAGACTCAGCCAGAGACCAATGCTTGCAGAGATGGGCTGCCCACCTCATGAGCATGAGACATGGGTGGACATGAGTGCTCAAGCTGCTGCAGAAGAAAAGGAGTAGTCTGCTCCCTAGGAGCAGGCATTAGGACCAAAAATGATGCTCAGTGTATTTTGGTGTAGCGTTGCACTAGGCATCAGAAACACAACTTTCTAACAACAAAATAATGAACTACTGGAACAGGTTGCCAGAGGAGCTGAGAAATGCTTACCCTTGAATTGCATTGCAGTATTCAGAGGTGATACAGGCAAAACCCAGTATGACGTAGGCTTAGATGCAAGGTGCTATAGGGGTGCAAAACCTCAACTATAATTTTTTAAATTTTCAGTCTTTTCACAAAATGAAGGATTTTGTTTCATTTTACCAGTTTCCTAAGAACTACACATTTTAGCTTTTCAGTCAGTTCTAGCAATATTAATATTAGTTTCACATTAATAACTTTGTGGGCATAACAGCCACCATTCAAAAAAGACTGGTATAAGAGTAAGTTCAGGTTCTTGAATATAAATATGCTTCCAACAGCATACATAACACTTCAGGCTGCAAACTGAGTATTGAAAAAATAAACACAACTTTTGTAATGGCTTTGAACTCTGGAATTGTGTGCTGCAAATCAATGATTTCTGTATCTAGCAGCCCATCACTGGAGTAGGTTTGTCCTTAACAGTGAAGGTTACATTTCCCCTCAAGTCTATACTGCTTTCCAGAACTCAAGCTTCTTTACTTCAGCCTCACACTAATGCCTGTGAGAGGAGAAATAGAAGGTCAAGAAACAGGACCAATGCTTGGAATTCATCACCAGACTTCAAATAATATTTTTCAGCACCAATACTGAAGTTTAACTAGCTGGAGTCTTAGCTGTTACTAAATCTGAAAGCATAATGGATGAAAAAGACTTTTTTTTTTTTTTTTTTTAAATGCTTTGCTCTCTTTCTGTTTTCAATTTAAGAGAAAGAGGTATGAAGGGACAAAGAGAGAAGAAATAACTAGAATGATGAAGATTAAGAAGCATGTATATGCCTCATATTGCTTCAGAACAACTCAGGAAAAGCAGTGATTTCCAAAGATTTCACCCATTTCTTGGAAGGTGCTCAGCTGCTCAAAAGACAAAAATAACCAAAGCAAAACGTGGCTCTACAACCAGGTGGTTTTGTTGCATTCAGTGACAGGTCAAGGAAAGGAACCAGCTCTGACCTCACTCCATTCACGTACCCACTGCCTGTTGTGCACATAGGAAAGAAAATCACAACAGCCACACTCAGAATAAGAGTGCATTCTCTCTTCCAGATGCCCTCTCATGTTTCCCTGAACTGTTTTTGCATTTTGCAGTGATGCAGATGTTCCAGCTGCCCCAGGCGATCGGGGCTCAATGGCAGCTGTGCTCGCTCTGCTAGGTTTTGTGCACAACCCTGCCAGCTCCTGACTTACAACAGCGTTTAGTTCTCCACCTGCTTATTATCTCTGGAGCAACGACTTCCAATTATGTCCTGTGGGGTTGCATTTTGACCATTTGTATACCAAGGATAATTCTGGCACACTGAAATCCTCACTGTTTGTACCCGCCTCTCCAGAAAATAACCATTCCTGTCACCAGCTGTCATTAACAGTTCATGGGTACTACTAAAAAGACATCTGAGAATCAGTCTTTCCCAGGCAGCTCTTGTAATATCAGGCTGTACAAGTGTAGTTGGAATTAGAATTGGCTCCATATCACCCCTCTGACACCAGAGAGGAGTGCCAAAAAACAGCAGTGTTTCTTTCCTCATTCCCACAGGACCCTCCCTAGCCAGTAACACCAGAACAGAAGAAAACATCATCTTGTGCTCTGCAGAGGGAAGCTGGCAGAACACCGAACAGACATTTAACCAGTACAATCGTTTGGAGTAGATATGAGAAATCAAACTATCACACATTCACTGAAGGAAATACAAAATCTGGAATACCACCTTTTGAGAAGGAGATGGATTTGACAAACAGCAGAGCATCTGAACATAGCTGGTATAGAGGTAATATCTCTTCCTGATATTTGTGAGATCCTATAGCAAATATTTTTAGCAGAGAGCCTTTAAAAGCCCATAAAAACCTCCATACCTACCCAGTGACAGAGGCCAAGATCTAGCAGCAAGCAGTGGCCACCCAAACATTTCTCCCTGTCTCAGTGACATGCAAGTATTTTCAGCAAACACCAATTTGCTGTGAAATCCCGTACTAATTCCTGTAAATTAGTAGCCCCCGCACGGCAGCAGCTTGCTTTTTGCCCTCGGGAATTACTCCAGGATTAGGTGCTGCCTGCGGCACCGGCCGCTGGTGCGCAGAGCCGCGTCCAGGGGTGTCAGAAGAGAGCCTCGGGCATCGCCCCAGCCTCAGGAGCAGCCCCCGCACGGCGAAGTAACTTTCCGCGGGGACGGGCGGGCGCTCGGTACGGCCCCGCCTCGCCGCCCCCC
>VXAV01002623.1:0-13405 GCA_013399715.1 Alectura lathami | reverse complement strand
CAGCCCCTGCAGCTCCATTCCTGTCGTGCCAAAGCTTTCACCCAGCGGCTCGCTCCGGAGGGTGACAGCGTCACGTCAGCCCAGCATCGCGCCTTGCTAATTCCGGGCACAGAAAGAGCAGCAGGGAGCAAGCAGGGCACGCTGCAGCCGCACAGCTCTGCCTCGGGTTTCTCGCGGTCTGACTGCAAGGAGGGCGTGGGGCCGGTCTGCACCTTCTCTGTGCTGCGAAGGTGCTGCAGCCGAGAGTGGGTGCACCTCTGTTGCTTACGCGTTGTACAGTGTTTTCCTGCAGCATCTTACACGTGATATTTGTTCAGACCTCCTGTGTGCTAGCAAGCAGCTTATTAAGAATTGACTTTTAAAAGGGGTGTTACAAATTGCACTGGAAACCCACAGAGAACTGGCCTGACATTTCTGTTAGGGAAAGGCATCTCTGTTCAAGGACGGTGACAGGTCCCACTGCTCACGCTACGGGGATGACAGAACAGATACCTGCAGTCAGCACCGCGCACGCAGCCTGCAGGCAGCCACCCAGACCCACGGAGAGTTGACCCAGCAGGAACAGTTTGGGCATGAATGTGCGCAGGCAGGGATAGTGATAGACCCTCCCCTTAGTTACTGCCCCCACGCAGTCCCTTAAATAGCTCAGGGGGACACATGCTTGTTTCAGAGAACCTGAAGCACGTTGGTACAGATCTGCAGGAAGAGGCAGAACAGCTGCTTCATGTGGCGGCATGGACTCCACCTCATTTTCCATCAGAATATGGTACATTCCTTCCCCTTGATGAAAGTGGGAAGCATTTACCAGTATTATGCTTTTAGATTATTTCTAACCATTTAATTGCAAAGATTTTGGAATTTTTTTTTTTTTTTTTTTTTTTAATTTACTTGTTTTAGGATTAGGTACAATACCTGAATGCAAGGGTATCAGATTGTTTCCATGGAAAGTAACTCTACCAAGCCATTCTGACAACAGACCATTGTGATTCTGCCTTTAAGCACTCAGTGCTCCTCATGCTGCTTAGTTTTGAATTTGTAGCTATTTATTGCAGGCAAGCTCTTTTTCACTTGCTACAGTGGCACATGTCATAACCTCTGGGGTATGAACAGCTATTTTTGACCCTGTCTGGCTGATGTCTAGAATACAAAATTATCCTATTCACGAGTTGGGTTTTTCTTCTCCTCTCTTCAGAGACATCAGTATATTAGAAGTTTTCATCGGTATAGCTCCTTCTAGGTGGAATCTTGGTCTGTTTAGACAATCCATGGTGATAACACTTTCCTGTAACTTGGCAACAAGAGCTAAAAATTGAGGTACATCCATCACACACGCAGACCTTGTATTGTGCTGCCCCATACTCTACAAATTAAACCCTCAAGATAAATGATGCTCTGGGCTTGTGGACCAGTCAGTTTAATATCACTAGCCTGGCTTGACGATTGTCCTAATTACAAAAGTCAAAGACTGCAGGAAGCAGCTGCAAAGTCAGCACATGTACAAGGAACTGTCTGTAAAGCAGAAACACATGTTTTAATTTGAGGCTTCTTTGTTGCAACATGGATTATTAAGGAAAAGTATGGCTTTTAAATACCACTGTTGGAAAAATGGTCTGGCTACAGTTCAGGTATTGAGGATTGCATGGCTGTATGGGGTTACTGCTTGCCTTTCTGTGAAGGTTCACTTTTGGCGTACTGAAGTAAACAAACAAGCACTTCCAACTCTATTTAGCTGTGAACAAGCTTTTGGCTCATTCATTTACTAGTGAGCTGAGAGGATAGCAAGAGGGAAATAAGTTGTGCTGCTAATGGAGAGAGGTTAGCACAGTTCTGCTACCTGCTTCATTCCTGCTAGAGGATCCACTAGCAATGTAATTACGCGGTCAAAGGGCACAAGATGACACATAGCTCCTACATACGAATCTCAGCACAAAACTCCCCTAAGACACAGATGCTCAAATTCAGAGCTCTGATCGAGCCTAAGAAGCCTAAAACATCCACCACTTTGCTCCCAAATCCAGACCTAACTATATGGGGTCAGATGGCTGCTTTGAAGGACAGCAGGAGATGCCCCAGCTTTGAGAACCATGTCCCTCCTGCCAGCTCACCTCCAGACCAAAAGTACGGGAAGCAGAAGCTTTGCTTGCCATGGTTAGATAAGTGCATTTAGTTTTACAACTGATGTCATTCATAAAAGATTAAGGTTTACCCAAGTTCTTCAGCTTAAAAAATGAGCTTAAATGTAAGCTGCTTCACTTCAGTCCTCACTTATTTCTGTAGATTTCACTTGGAAGTAGAACCCCATTCAGAGATGAAGAGCTCTAAAACCAACAAGGTTTTACAAATCAGGAACATATCAGCTTCTGATAGCAACCTCTAGGAACATATCTACTTCATCTCAGCTACTCAATCAAGCATACTTTCCTGCACAAAGATCTGCAAAAACGTGGGTAAAATTTCCTTCTCTATTGCAACCAGCATACTTTGCCCTTTTCCGGGCTCTCTGAGTCAAGATTACCTCCTCCTCATTGCACAGTACTTTGTTAACAGGTAAGCACACTGTGTCTACAGGTAACAATTCAAACAGTGCTATTATCATCATCAAAATGGTATTTTAAGTTGAATTGTACACAGGCACTAGTTTTAGAACAGGGAACGTTTTGCACACTTGCTGTTGCCTTCTAGAGACTTCTTTAACAGTCTCAAATTAAGTCACCAATTAAGGCAAAATCTAACCTTAAACCAAGACTGAAGTGTTCATAGGGATGAAAGTAAGGCATGTACACTGTGCAAAACAGGCGTCCAACCCTTAGGAATAGACATAATATTTTGACGGGAGCATTCTGATAAGACAAGAGGTAATGGTTTTAAACTAGAAGATGGTAGGTTTAGATTAGATGTAAGAAAGAAATTCTTCATGATGAGTGTGGTGAAGCACTGGCACAGGCTGCCGTTGAAGCTGTGGATGCCCCGTCCCTGGAGGTGCTCAAGGCCAGGCTGGATGGGGCCTGGGCAGCCTGATCCAGTGGGTGGCAGCCAGCCCACGGCAGGGGCTTGGGACTGGATGAGCTTTTGAAGGCCACTTCCAACCCAAGTCATTCTGTGATTCTGTGAATTTTCTTTTCTTTCTTCCAGATTAAAGAAGCCTTAAAATTAGGAATGAATTAATCAGATGGAAAGTTGTTCTTGCTTTCTCTGCCTTCAGATTTT
Source organism: Alectura lathami (assembly GCA_013399715.1). Classification (NCBI taxonomy): domain Eukaryota; kingdom Metazoa; phylum Chordata; class Aves; order Galliformes; family Megapodiidae; genus Alectura; species Alectura lathami. The sequence goes on along the minus strand of VXAV01002623.1, from coordinate 10,198 downwards.
GTGTTCCTCATCAAACTTGGCCATGCTGTTATCAGCATTTTCACTCCATTAGCATTTAAACCCCTGACCACCTATACCACTGAAGAGCACAACCAACTGAACCATAAAGGCCTATGTAAGAAATATGTATCTGGAATGTAGTGCCAGAACGTAATGTAAATGTAAGTTTACATATATGCTTCAATCACAACAGAGTTTTAACAGACTTTAATTAAAATACTGTCAGGAGTATTCGGTTCTATTTAATTATTTTATTGGGGCAAATTATTTTTCCATGAAAATCTGTATAATTTCTTTATTTGCTCTGTATATTCTCCCAGATAAAACAGATCATGCAGGTTACAAGGCACCATTTTAGTCCATTCTTACTTAAGCAAAATAAAAATAACATTGTGTTAACCAAAAAGTAGCTTTTCCCATACTTTTGAACTTAGTCTTATAATTTGGACTTGTGAAAGCTGTCTTTCAACAAATGAAATGACAGAAAAATACTTTTGTCATCTCCTTCCTTTCATTAACACGTGAAAAGTCTTTTCACTCATTATCAGTTTGTCTGTTTTCCTATGATTGTAATTCAATTTTCTAAAATGGTAATGAAACTAAGTATGCTAGGCACATGCTCACTTCAGTTTTTGAGGCAATTTAGTTCTCGAGTTATTGGCTCACTTAGGGATGCTGTGTTAAAGAAAATCTGCATGAAGAAAGGAAGTTCGGAAAGGGAAACCTGAGAGCAAAGAGTACATTCTCTGGAGCACTACCAGTGGATGATGCAGCTTAAGTTGATCTTAGACATAACATGAGTTTTTGGCTATACTCTACCAGCTGTATGTAGCATTTCTGTCCTATTTCTCCCTTGGTCTTTCCCAGCCTTGTCATATTAATGGTGTATGTTTGAGGAAAGTGTGCTTATTCCTAGGGCACCAGCAATGTTGGGTAACGTTTAGCAAAGCACCTATCACCCAAATGATTCATAGGTTATAGAGAGGAAACTACCATGATCCACAGGGTAAAAGCCACCCAGGAGCAGGTTTTACTAGTACAACTACTGAGACTGTTGGTTCAAAAGGAAGCTTGGAGTCTGTAGCAATACGCAACTTGAAACCATACAACAAAGAACAAATTTGTGCACTGCAGAGGTACTGGAATTTTACAGGGAAAGACCAATGCCTCAAGATGTACTATAGCACAAAAAGCATGGTGGAAATAGCACATAAGGTACAACTCTAGCAAACATTTCCGTATTTTACAATGACAGGACTGAAGTTTTTTCTAGGTCCCAGACATTATGCACATGTGAACCTGCGTGCCATTTGTACACGCATACGCATGTCTGATGTCATAACAGTGGCAGGTGCTAACTCAGCAAAAAATAAAACCCCAACCCCAAAACAGAAATACAACTACAGCTTCACAAATGATATCTAGTCATTTTTGAGGCAAGCTTGTAGGTAGAAACAATAAATTTAAATGGGCATTCTCACATAAATAGAAAAAAAACATGTAAGGTTAGAGCAGTCTGGCCTGTCTTCACCTCCTAAAGCAGCTACGAACTCTGCCTCGCTTACAAACGTCCTCACAACTTTACCATCACCACTGCATCATGTCTCTTATACTGAAAGAGAACATACCAAGTAGGTACCTAAGGAGATTAGAAACCTTTCTGACTAGGATGCATGAGAGCATCTCTTTGGTGTTAACCAGCATGTAAACAACCCACTCCTCTGCTACTCATGTGGCAAGTCCAAGACTAGAGTTTAAACCACAAACAACCTGGTTAGGAGTTTTGCAGCCTCTTTGTTAGTTCTAGTTACACAAAATAGTACAGACTTAGCTCTACCTCATTCCCTGTGGTCTTGCAACCAATGGACACAAAAAANAAAAAAAAAAAAAAAAAAAAAAAAAAAAGGCAAAAAAAGAGAAGACATCCCAGACTTCCTTATCCTGCCTTTTTGGTCAGTCACATCTCCCTTTTCTCTTCCACTTCCTTTTTATGATGATGAACCAAAGCAAACTCCATTATACCAGTTGGTTCTCAGCTGAATTACTCAATCTAGAAATACCTCGTAAAACTCCATGTCAGAGTTCAGGTCCTCAGACACCTCCAGACCTTGCCATGCCCAGAAATTGTTCAGGTTTCCCTCTTGGGGACACCCCAGGGTGCTGGGCACATCCTGCAGAAGGGCCCAGAACGCTGCATCCCCCATCTGCTGCCCTCAGAGGCTGTGACTGAACAGAACAGCAAACAGTCAAAACATGAGGCAAAGACAAGACAACCTATGAGTCATCAGGAACTGCAGAAAACGCTTCTTACATTGTAGCTGTTAGCTTCATTATAAAGGAAAGGAAACAATACAGGAAACCATGACCTTCTAAGAAAGCCAAGTAGTTCTACAGCTAGTTTCTTCACCAGGGAAATGGAAGAAAGAGTTAATTAAAACTGCTATCTGTGGTCTGAAATATTAACCTGAGAGCCATGTTTTATCTTCTGTGAAACAGCTTTAATGATGCTATTTATGCCTTTACATTTTTCTCATTGTTTTGCTCACTGTCCTCTGTTGCCACTAGTATTATTACACTTTCAGTATTAGTAATAAAACAATTACTGAGCCTCTCTGCTGTTTAATGGGTTTGAAACCTCAGGAGCTGAAAATAATTAAGTTGGATATTTGTGCTTGCAATGATGTTTGATATTTGATGGAAAAAAAAAAAATAGAAAAAAACTAGCAAAGATCCATAAATATTAAAGCCAAAGGGGACTACTGAATAATTGAGTCTGACTTCCAGCATACCACAGCAACCGTGTAATTTAATCCCATTTTACCTGTGCCAAACCTCGTATCTTGTATACATAAGTCCTTTGTTATAAAATTAGATTCAAATCTTGAAAATGATAACACAGGCTACCGGTGCAGGCCATTACAACTGCTGATCACACCAGAGTGGGATTGTTCCTGTCTGCCCCTGCACAATAACTCACATCAGCCCACCATCCTTTGCAACATGTCCACTGCCTGAGCATGGCAATTTGATCTCAAAATGTATTTCTAACAAAAAGCTAAAAGAGACTTGAGAAAGGCGAAAATGATGACAGAATATGAGCTAGGATTTAACACAGATGACTGGCACTTGTACCACTTGCTATCCCCTGAAAAAGTTAATAATTCCAGAACTCTGAGGAGAACCATAACATCACATCACATTCTTATTCTACTTTCTATTGCTTTTGTGCCTGAATCATTTAACTTTTTCTTCACTATACTGTTTCTAGATACCATAAAGGGGAAAAAGAAAACCTGCAAGGTTTAACATTAATCAAAGGTTTATTTTTGGTAGGTGCTGCAGCTCAGAAGGTAGACATAAATGGTAATTCTCTTTACACACTTTGTCCCAATGGGAGTGGGTAAAATTGTCAGGAGCCAAATGCCAACATACTGTTATGGATTCCAAAACTGTGAAGACAACTTTTATGCAATAGGAGAGAGTGAGACCAGTAGAGACAAACAGCCCTGCACAACACTACGGTAGGATTCACTGACAGAGAAAACTCAGCTCCCTCAGAGAGCCCCTACAGTCCTTGCTGCAGCCTGAAAAATGCATTTGCAGCATTGCTTCTGGTAATGACTAAAATGAACACAACTGAGGGAAAAAGGCAGAGGTAGAATAGGCTGGCAAATGAGAGAAAGAAATGAGGAGAGAGAGAAGGAAAAGGGAATAAGTAAAATAAAAATAATAAAAAATAAAAATCATTTGCTCCTGTCCTCTACTTTCAACTTTTCCCACATTTGTGGCAGATCTAGGGAAAATTCATTAAAGAAGTAAGGAAAAAAATGCAAATGAATACAAAAGAAAAAGAAAATAAATACAAAAGGAATGAAATAAAGTGACAAATAGAATTTATAGTGTTGTTACAGATGTCATCTCCCCCAAATAGGGTTGTACTATTGTATACACAGCGGGTGGGAAGTAAAATTCAAGTCCTGAGACCCAAACCTTCCTGCAAAGCACCTTCAGAGCCTGTGCAATGAAAGCAAGGGTAATGCCTGCCACTGGGGGGGTGGGGGGTGGAGTTAAGGAGCAGATACCAGAGCAAAAGATGATTCTCAGTGTCATGTTAGTTTATAGTACATTACAAAATCAATCCAACACCATTCACAGTCTTGTCAGTCATCGTTCTGAAGTATTGCAGGACAAATGGATTTTCAGAGATAGAGACCATGAATTTTGAGCCTTGACTGTTCAATGTCCATAAAGTTATCTTGTCAAGTCAGCAGAATCCACAGTACCTTTTAGTCTCACAGTGCTAGTACACAAGGGTGGGCACCCAGAATCAGCAGGGACAGCAGATTTTGTGATGCACGAAAGGAAAGCCCTAGGAACAACTACNAAAAAAAAAAAAAAAAAAAAAAAAAAAAAAAAAAGCTAACATCTCCTTAAAATACTGAAACAGGAGAAACCTGTAGTCTGAGGAAAAGAGATAATTAAGAAAGGAGTGTGGATGCTAGTGTGGATGCTGCTGTATCACTAGTATAAAAACTGAAGAATGTAGAGCTAGGTAGGGATTTGGGTTTCACCTGCTGGGACTCGGAGCCATGCTAAATTGTGCCAACCTCTTTCAAACTCTTTTCCCTGAACAGATGTGCCAGATCCAGGCCTCCTGCATCAGGTAACCTGCTGGGGTGGGAAATTACGTGAGATTACAGAGCACTTTTAGAAAGGAAAAAGAAAAGTCCTTAGAAAAACAACCAAATACATATGATTTAATCTATCATCAATCTATAGTTGCTTAATAACAGCATTGTTTTTATCTTCAGATCTGCACTCATAGTAACCAATATCCAATTCATATACCACTTGATATGTTTTGACAGCCAGAAAATTGTTCCTCTGCCTGAACTTATGAAACAATTTTTTTTCTGAGGTGAAAACATAGAAAAGACACAGCAAAGCAGAAATATCCCAGCCCTTCTCTAGTAAATAGGACAATCAGTGTTACAGACATTCAGTCCCCTTTCAAAAAACCTACAAACGGACATTTCTGTGAGCACTGAAACTCCTTGGAGGGTAGGGCCAAGAAGAATTTACTTACTACTAAGGTATCAGTAACAGTTAAGGCAGCATGTGCTCCCAGATTGTTTCTCCAGGAAGACTTCTAGAGCTGTTTTGTTTTTTTTTTTTGAGAAAGGATGGGGAGGAGGTTGCTGTTTTATGGCTGCATTTTATCAAGTGCAGCCACCATTTTATTTTACAACTCATAATCAACATAGATGGTAGGCTGTTTTTTCTTTTCCATTTTCTCTCTCTTCATTAACAATTTTCATGGGGTTCTACTGACCAATCTCAGTAAAACCCCATTTTCTTTCATTAACCTGTGGTCACAGGTGCAAAAAATGTGTGTGTGGAAGCTATTTGAAAATCCTTGAATGAATTTTCCCTTCTTCAGTCAACAACAGGTGCTTCCAAGATAACAGCTCTAAACTGAGGGCCATGACTTTAGCCTTGGGTAGGAGGAAGACTGGAACCACATTTCTGGGCTTACCACAGACCACTGTTGAATCTGTGAGATCAGAAGGAGACCTGTGTCCATGGGCTGTGCTGAGCCTGGGCACGTGCTGCATCATGGGCACAGAAACATTTTGGTGCCCTGCGTGGGCTGGGGACAGGTGGGAAGGGAATCAAGCTGCAGATGATGTGTGCCAGAGAGTGGGTTGGAAGAAGTGACAGCACAAGGTTTCAGGCCCCCTGCTCTGGGACGTGCTCTGGAACTTGTCCCACAAGCAGTATCTCAGCCTACTGCAATCAGTCCTGACTAAATGCATATATATAAATACAGGGCTTCCACCACCCAGCCCTCACCTCTCATCATTTCTACAGTCTGACTCTGCAAACTGCCAGCTCTTGCATAGGCCTCTGTGAATACAAATAACGAAATGTCTGCAATAAGCCAGGCAGCTGACTCCAGGGTTTTAAAGGTCAATAATTTCTTTTTAAAAATCAATATATTTGTAACTAGCTAGTAAAAGCTTCCAGCCTAAAAACATGCTTAAATGGACAATCCAATGGGGGCATTTTTCCAGGCTGCATGAATTTTAACAACACTCATACGTGTCAGTTTTCCAATTGTCAGAGGGCCTTTTATAAGGGATGGGGAATTCTGAAGATTAATTCCGCTCTTTTCTAGGAAGTCACCCTTTCATCATCCCTGTTCACAGCCTATCACATACAATGGATGCTATTCAACAGTGACTACTCGAATGCATTAAAACAGGAAAAGTGTGTAGGCAATAGCTGAACAATGGCATTTCACTGTGCCAAAGGGAGCAGGCGCGGTGTTACATGTTGTGGTCCTGAAAGGAGGGCTTGCTTTCAGCTCATTCTGTTCTCCAGCTGTTGCTGCTAGAATCATCACTTTTTTTTTCTTTTTAAAAATGGATTGTCTGTGGTCCAAAAAAATAGTCTGAATTTAACCCCTCAATATTGTACAATAAAGGACTGAATAAGATCACTCACCTTTCCTAGAAACCATTTGGTTAAATAGCTATGATGTGCTTAATTTACTATTTATTGGCCTAAACTTTCACATCATAATGAGAGCTGCTCAAGTGGGCTTGAATACTAGTATTCAAAACAAGCATGACTGGGAAATTTCATTAAAAGGAATTCATATAATTTGATTTCCCTTTGTGCTTCTCACTGTGACCACAAGCATCAATAAGGCAGGATAATCACTTACCGAACAAAAAGATAGAAAAACTCTTAGGAAATGTTATAGCAGGATACACCTCATGCACACAAGAAGAGCCTACAAGAAAACAGCTCTATGTAGTGCCCTTGGTTAAGGTTTTCTGAGGTGCCAAGCCAAGTCTCATCTATTCTCAAGTAAAAGGGGCTCACAGTAAGTAGACCAGGGAGTCATACAGGCCCCAAAGGAACCTAGCTTCCTAAAATTAGGTCAGTACTGATTAAAATTAGATTCAATGTTCTGCTGACCCAACCAAAAGTAGGAGGAGTGATTTTTAATCAAGAATCCTTCAGAACAATGATAGATTGTGCTGGAAGTCACCAAGTGCAGAACACAAACTTGTACAGTGGTTAGCTTCTTTCTCTTGCCAACACTCACTAGCACTCACTTGAAGGCCAAGCACAAAGGAGAACTTATCAATTAACTGCAAGGGCCAAATTATTTAAAGTCAAAAAGTGCAGTATTATTTAGACAAGTAATTACCCTCTATGCTTAAAGCACATTCAGCGTAAGAGCTATCTACAGGAATTTATTTCTCGATGAAATTGCCAGAAGAAGTTGCTCGTGTTTGGAAAAAAAAAAAAAAAAAAATCTAATTCAAATATGCTCAAAATAAATATTCAAAACATGCCGGTGAAGTCAAGGTTGAAATTACACGGAGTACAATGTAGCAACCTTGGAACACAGTAGCAATACTCTTGAACAATTATTTCCTAAAATCAGTTCTAACCATCTCCTGTCTTACAACATGGCGTCTCTGGGCTTAGTAACCAAACATGGGTAGCAGGAAATACTGCTGTTTAGTTATGAATGAACAGACCTTGACTTCAAGAATCATGCAAGCAGAAAGACTAGACTGGAGTAAGGAGAAAGGAGAGGCCACCATGAACAGCACCCAGTACTGCCTTCTTAGTATATTGACTATTTCAGAATAACGTATTATAAACTTGTTTAAACAACAGTAGCACTTTGAGCCAGAGGTAAACTCTATGCCTACCTACGCCGTGTCACTAAGGTCACACGCATTGCGGTACCTTGTTGGAGGGGCAGGCACACAAGCTGACCGAGGGAACTCCTGCCAGCTGCAGCCAGCACGCGCAGCAGTTCAGGACGTTCAGAGATGCAGCCACTGCGGGAAAGCTCTTCAGGGGATTGCAGCCATGTGCAAAGAAGCTGGAAACTGCCAAAAGTGGTACCAGGCAGGTTTTGACAACTCTTTGACAGAATCCCTTTGTGGACCAGGGGAGGAGGCCAATTAGCGCAATGGAGGATTTTGTTGTTTTGCAGACATAGCTACTCCAGAAGCTCAGCAGGAAATCATCCAGCCTGAACCTACCAGAGACCCAGAGAAGAAATTTGTCCCACTCCTTCAGCATCATACTATGCAGCAGAAAGCTGTATCCAGTATAAAAGTCTGGAAATCATCTTCTCTGGGCCATGCAGTATTGGTACAGGTTAATGGTTAATAAATGAGAGGTTGAGAAATTATCTCCCGGCTACTAGCCTAGAGCAAGCTGAGATGGGGACTTCTAATACTATTACGAAGATTGTTTACCTGTAGCTGTAAATTGCAAGTACTTCTCTGTCATTCTGCAGAGCTCATGCAGCACACCAGAAGGTTTATGGACATGAGTGTGGGAAGCACTTATGAGACACCTAACAGCAGTGCTTTTTAGTTAGAAAGAAACATGCATCTTTTTTTTTCATAACAATCGCTGATGAGTAACTTGGTTCCCAACCAGGCTTCTCCTGGGATGCTGAGTTATAGAGGATCTCATCATAGCTTTTGAGGTTTTACCATACAATCTAAAATCCAAATGAATAGTCACGTTACTTTCCTTTGGGTTCTCCAGGGGTTGGACAGAGGGCACTTGCAACGCTGATGCTGCTGCATCCAAAATCACTCTTAAGATATCACAATAAACTTCTTGTGCAGCTCATAGCCTGCTGCGCTCCAAATAGCGCCTATGAAACCAGAAACAAGCATTTACTTATGGAGGGGACCCTAAGTGACAGTGGGTGCCATAACCACTTCGTACAAACAGCAGCACTCCCGGGAACAGCATCATCTTATGTATGTGCATTTATTGCACATGTGGCGGTCTTAATGAGTAATGAATTGCTAATATGCACACTGTTTTGTGACAGACTGCTGTGAAGCATATTGTTCTCAAATGTACTGGGGATCTGAAGTGCCAGTTGTGCTTCTTTTCCAAAACTTCTTGGATGAAGAGCTTGCCAATCTGCATGCAGTGTTTTGTGGCTGATTAATTTTATAGATTGTGCTAGGTAAGAACTCTCTGACTTGCTGAATTCAGTATCAGTTTTAATCAAGTCTAGTTGCTAGCTAATTTGAAGACATGGGGTGCCACTTTATTGGTTTCTGTAGATTGCTTGCTCTCCCCATATATAAATAGTTCAGAGAATCCTTCTGGCACACCTAGTCCTTTTCAGATGAGTGGACCAACATAAGTTTTTAATAATATATCTCATAGTTACATGCAAAAAGTAATTTAAGAACAGTACAGCTAATTGAGAGAGAGATAAATTGATATATGTATATAAACTTTGTAACATTACAGTAACTGGGAAAACAAAGATCAAACTGAAAAATAGCTTGTGAACAAAATATAACACAAAATTCGATCACAATAAAAAACAGAACATTACTTGCCATATAGACTGCTGACCAGGTCCTGAAGAGGCACAAACAATTCCATCCCACAAGCAGCCAGTAAATACTGCAAAAGATGAGTGAATACTTGCCTAACCCTCCAATGAACTGTGGAACTCAATAAGGATTTGTAGGAGATTCTGTTGCAGTATCATGCTCGACACAATGCTCTGTGGGTTCCTGGGCCTGCTCCCTTTCTATGGTCTCCAACCTTCTGTAATCTTATTGTGTAATTTAACAAAAGCGGCTTCTGCGCCCCTGCTCACAGTATGCTAACAGTAACTACAAGGATCCACTGAATCTCTGAATGTCATTCTCCACAGGATGATTTCCTTTGGCTGTCTGATGCCACGTCTCTGTGCTCAGTCTCATTTGAAGGTGTCTATTCTTAAAACTTTCCAAAATCACTACAGGAAAAGAGTTCTTTTATTTCTGTTTTCAGAATCAAAAAGCTACTCTCCCCACATTCACAGACATGACAAGTCAGTAGATTCTTTCAACATCAGGGTTTTATCCTCTTGCATTTGCAAGTTTGTAAAATCAAACAAACAAACAAAATCCTGGCAAGATAATGACTGAATGCAGCAAGTTGGCTTTTTGTTTGTGTTTTGGTTTTAATTTTTTTTTTTTTTTTTTTTTGGTCCATGGCTTACTACATGACCACAGAGACATCTAGCTTCTCTGAGTTTTGGGGTGTTTTGTTATTAATTGTTAGTTAGGCTGCCCACTGAGGACACACACACATTCTCGAGGTCCTGAAGTAGAAAAAAAAGTTACAGTCCAGG
>VXAV01002622.1:26131-40517 GCA_013399715.1 Alectura lathami | reverse complement strand
TCGCCTGTCCTCGGGCGCGGCGACCATGCTGGCGGGGGACGAGTTCATCAGCTCCCCGCCCAGGAAGACGGTGCGGTTCGGGGGCACGCTGTCGGACATCCTGCTCAAGTACGAGCGGGTGAGTGCGCGGCCCGCGGGCCCTCTGCGCGGGTTGGCGGGGAGGGCACGGCCGGGGGAGCGCTGGGCCTGTGCCAGCCGGCTTCGCCGTGCTGGTGGAAACTTTCCCCTGTGAGTCAGCCTGGGCGCCGGCCGGGCCTCGTGCTGCTTCTGCCTCGCTTGGCCTTTCCGTCTTGCTTGCGTTCTTTGCGTTATCATTAAGCGTTTGTAGGTCGTTTAGGAACGTTAATGAAATGTGCGTTTTGTTGCCTGGAGAGCAATAAGCATTATTTATTTTTGTGTCCCCTGCTAGGGTGAAACCACCGATTTTGAGTTGTTAAAGCATCAGCTGTCAGATCCAGACATAAAGGTAAGCCTTGCTAGTAAGGGGCTGATGGTCTAACACTCAGCCGTCACCAGACCAGTTGTTCTGGTGCTTAGGCAAACCCTGTGCTTTAAACATTTAGCAGCATTTAACAGCTTTTTGCTGTGTGGAAACGGTTAGAATTAACTCTGAATGAAAACCAGCGCTGTCTGTACATAGACAGGATGTATCTTGTGTGCAGAATCTTGATAAATGATGTCTCATGCTTTCTGACTTTGCTTTAGAGTGAGAAACTTTTTGCTTTGTGGTGGGGTCTTTCTTCCAGGTAATCGTCTTTCTAGGACAGGGATGCCTGTCTCTATAGATTACTTAATGCAGGTGGAACTAAGCTGTGTGATTTACTACCTCCTTCAGTTCTCACAAAAAAACTTGGTTAATTGTTTATGTGAAAGTAACTCCAATTTACAGTCATAAACTTGTGATTTTATGGGTTTTGCTATTCAAAAAAACCCTATTGTTCTTGATCATATTCCTTATTGAAATATGTATATTTTTTTTTTTTCACCCTGCTTGTTTTAAGGATCCCCAGATCATTAATTGGCTGCATGAATTTCGATCTTCTGTCACATATTTGACCAAGGACTTTGACCAACTGGTCAGCATTTTGCTGGTAAATACCCGTTTATTATATTGGAAGGTTAGGAGTTTAGTACTCAAGACATCTGTTTGATATCATGGTCTTTGCTCGCTTTCAGAAGCTGCCATGGTTGAGAAGAAGCCGAGAGGTAGTGGAAGAATACCTGGGTTTTCTTGGCAATCTAGTGTCAGCACAAACAGTCCACCTTAGGCCGTGCCTCCGCATGATTGTCTCCCAGTTTGTTCCTCGTAAGTTACTTTTCTCTAAATAACCTTTATTCGCTTATGAAAATGCCTGCTTCCTAGGTAAGTTCTGTAGAAATATAATACATGTCACAGTCTTTCCCTGTTGATTACTTTAACTTGAATGACTGAACTGCAATACAGACCATGTTCTGTGTCTGGATTTCAGAAGGTATATTCTCATGGATAATTAGAATTCTAATTTATGGAGATAGTTATGGAGATCCTTAGGAAAGGGAAGAACTGTATAACGTCACTACTGGAAAACAAAAGCTGTAACAATGATCTTGCCAGATGTTCTCAAGAGCCTCTTGGTTCTGTGAGTGAAGCAGTCTTTTTGACTGTTACTTTAGAAAGTCGTGTGGATCATTTCAATGCTTTAGTCCCATTGAAGGCTCTTGTCCATTGTGCTTTGATTTGACTTTGAAACTGTCACCTGTAAGACTTGTGCGGTTTTCCAATAATCATCTCACTTTTGGTAGCTCGAATAACCATCAGAGAAGATGATGTGGATATTTCAGATTCTGATGATGATGAAGAAAGTGAGTATGGGAGGAAAGATGGCTTATATATGCTATTGTAATACATTTTCTAAAGAAGTATACAATGCATGTTGCCCCACTTCTGCAAAATTAATTTATTGCAGTTAATATAAAACATCAAGGATCAGTACGTCATTAAGTTACCAAGTCAGAAAATTTCTTGTACTTGAGTCAGCAGCATTGTGACACAGTCCTTGTTACTTTGAGAATACTGTTATTGGTGCAGTATTTTTAGGAATAAGACTGAGTGTGCAGGAAAATTTTTCAGTAGATTTTAACTGATTTCAGACTTGATTTTACTGTAACTTATAAATATTTTTATATTTTGGGATAAGATTTGGATTTGGAAGCTGAACATTCAGTATTGTCATGGTTTAACCCGGCAGGCAGCTCAGCACCGCGCAGTTGCTCGCTCACTCCCCCTCCCAGTGAGGAGAGTTGACGTGAACTGTTTTAATTGATTCCTGAGTTAGCTTTTTGCAACTAAGTGGATAATAATACATTTTTCTATCTCTAGATCTTTCTGAAAACTTTAACACATGCCATAGAGCGTTGCAAACTGTTGCAAGATATGTTCCTTCGTAAGTATTTAACTCCATGGTTACAAATGCCCATTCTTTGCAGATATAAAGCTAGTAACTGATGATTTTTTTTTTTTTTTCCTCCTAATTGGAGGTACAATACTTAATTTCATTGCATGACTTTTCATAATATTCAGTAACTGGCAGAATGTTACATCCAGTCATTATGAAATGTCAATAGACATCATGGTAACAGGAGGCTGGGAAAGTCACGCTTATAGCGATGTAGTTGAAGTTGCTTTTAGCAAATCTACAGTAAAACTTTGCTGCTTGTTACCTGTGCTGTGCTCCCTACAGAAACAAATTCTACAGAATTAATTACCTTAAAATAAGGTTACTGTGAAGTAAGCAAATAAGCTGATTCCACCCTGTGTTTGCAGTGCTAGAGTTTCAATACTTGTACTCATGATAACAACCTTTACTTTTTTTAATTATTATTATTTTTTAAAATGCAGAACACCACAATTTCTAATGCCGATACTTGTGGAAACCTTTCCTTTCATTAATAAATCAGAAAGAACTCTGGTAAGAGCTGTCAATATTGTTTTTATTTATTCATTCACTTTTAAATGTTGGAAAACAGTTTACAGTATGACGAATGATTTGATAGTGTTTTATGCAAATTTTTGAGTGTATTCTTTAAATTTTTTTTTTTTTTACGTATGTCTGTGTGTGCCTGCTTAGTAAAAGGCTGTCCAAACATAACTTAAAATCCTTGTGCATAAGCATTATGCCAGTCTTTAATGAGATAACTGCATATCTTTTTCCACAGGATTGCTTTCTTAATGCACAAGATGGACCTCTTTGACGATGAATCTCAGGGTTGTGTAGTAAGGAGACGGTAGGATACCTGTCTCATTTATTGTAAAAATTGGAAAGCATTCTTCAGAAGATAGGGAATTTGATAAGCAGACAGAAAGCAATGGATGATATAGGTGAAATCCAGTTTACCGGTAGGATAGGATGTTAAGTCGTTTTATTACATCTCTGGTATGATGCTCCTGTGTGGTGGACAACTCTTAGCCATCTTTGGAAACTTTCAAAAGGTTACTGCTCTTGTATGATCTTTATATTTACTCCGTCCAACTTCATGTGTTGGCGTTTTCTTGCACTACCAGCTAAGGTCAGTTAGGACTGTTTTGAACCTAACAAGCACTGAAAAAAAACAACCCGAAGATGTTTGTATACCTTGCTAGACTTTTTTTTTTTTTAATCCAAATAACTTTAGGTATCAGATCCAGATCTGTAAAATGACATGGTTAATAGCACCCAAAGGGTGTTTGTGGAATAATTTTATTTTTTTAAGCAGCTCAGTGAGAAGCATATTGTGAAGAAATAGTTAACTGTGTTTTCAGGGCAGGGTTCAGGTGTATTAAAATATGGTCCATGCATTGTCGTTAGATATTTCCAGTTTATAGATACTCATTAAACTACTTCTGTCCATTTTATGCACTAAGCCAGATGGCCTGTGGAAAAATTATATGTGCTCGTGTAATTAAAGGTCATGTTATAATGCATATTCACAAAGAGACTATAATGCAGCTAAATGTGGCTCTTCACCTGATTGGATGTATTATTTTGACAGTTTTACTCCGTGAAGTTGCATTTTTATCATTTGTGTATGTGAGCATATGTTCACTCACAGAACTGTCTGTTAATGTGATGGAGTTATAATTAGAATGACTCTGAGGACACTTATGTGTGGAATTTAGAATTGTCTGTTTATTACAATAACCAAAAATAAAAATCTCTTAGTCTCATTTCAAACAGTGCTGCTAGCTCTGGTTCTAGAAATAGTGAGGAATATGCTTGTTGTTTTTGTTTACCTGGGGAAAATTTAGTCATAAAGTTACTCATTTCCATGTAAGTTTTCTTATAGAATATTTATACTCATTCTGTCTGAAGATCCTTGGAAAAATCAGCATGGAAATAGTAGATTAAGGAGTTACTGATAACAGGTTAACAATTGGAAGTTGGTGTTTGGTGTATATACTAACTTGTTCTAGACTGAGTGCAGTCTGTTTTAGCCTGTACCTGGCTCTTTAAGTGACAAGTTAATAAATGTATTTTGTAAAAATCCTTGACAAAATGAGATTTTCAGTTAACATTATTATAGTTACCTCTTAATTCTGTGTTACAGGAATGTTATGTTCATAACCTGCTACGAGTTACAGTGTACCTGCCAACACTGAGGCGTCAGATTCTGGAACTTATTGTTGAAAAACTGTTAAAGTTGGATGTAAGTCTGTTCTGTATCATCTTTTAGGGAAGCTTTGTGTTAAAATACTCTTCAGTGTTAAGCTTAACAAAAATTATGTTCCAGTGGTGCTTGTGATCATCAGTACATGTTGTGATTTAACACTGCAGGCAGCTCAGCAGCACACAGCTATTCACTCACCTTCCCACCTTCCACTGGGATGAGGGAGGGAATCAGGGAAAAAAATGTAGAACTCATACTTTGAGATAAAAGCTATTTGCAAAACAAGTGATGCACAGCAAAATTGCTCACCACCTGCTGACTGCTGCCCAGCCAGTCTCTGAGCAGCAGCAGCCCCCCCAGCCACCTCCCCCTGGTTTTGTAGTTTCGCATGATGCCGTATGGTATGGAATATCCCTTTGGCCAGTTTAGGTCAGATGTCCTGGTTCTGTCTGGTCTCAGCTTCTTGTGCACGCTCTGCCCCCTCACTCGCAGGACAGTAGGAGAAGCTGAAATGTTCTTGGCTTAGCAACATTGCTCAGCAGCAACTAGACCATCAGTGTGTTATCAGCGTTGTTTTTCTTCTAATGCCAAAACATAGCATTGTACCATACGCTATGAAGAAAATCAGCTTGGTTTCAGCTGAAACCAGGACAAAAACCAAATATATGCTCCATTCCTAGGCGTAAAATATTGCTACACCTGAGGGTAACTGTACAGTGTGTACTTTTACTCTCTGCATGGAAACTTCATGCCAGAATTGAAACAACTTTCTCATGGTTCTCAATGCTAATGTGCAGAGAATGCGGTTCTCTTTGTGTGGTTGATCTCTTTTACCATCCCTTTGAAACAAAGGGATTTATAGTCTTAGAAAGAGACAGAAGGGATAGTGTTGTAAACAGTCAAGGCTTTGTATTTTGGAGAACCTCTATGTATAACAGTCTGATTTGTGTGGAAAGCTTATGTTCTGGAGACAATTCGGAGTGTGTGTTTGTGCATTACATACATATCATTCCTTTTTAAAATGTTTATTTAGTCAAGGACAAATTCTAGTTTAGAAATAACTAGTGTTGGCTTTTCTTTTACATAATGTAAGGAGATTTCATTTTGCTGTTATGGTCTCATAAAACTTAATTTCTTGTTTACAACTGTAGGTTAGTACTCCACAGCAAGATATTGAAGATGCTGAAGAAGCTGCTGATAACTCTAATACTGAGGAAAAATCTACAGAGGAGGGACTTTTTGACATGGTTGGTTCTTTCGTTCTCAAAGTTTTTTAGTAGAATTTTCACTTTTGAGATGGCTCTGAAACTAAGTGTAATAATGTGTTATTGCTTCATTATTGCAGCACTGTAAAGGGAAAAAACAAAACAGATCTTCAGCCCTGATCAGTTGACAAATGGTTAATGTGTTCTCCAGATTTTGAATTTATGTAAATATCCAGCGTATGCACAGTGGATCAGTTTCCTTACGTAAAAACACAAACAGCTGTATATGAAGCTTGAAGAATTCATAGTAATTGACTTAGTTTACAAAAATTTGCTAACACTAAGCTGTGTAGTTAGATACTGCTTTGAAAAATGACAACAGAAATTTTAGCATCAACATAGAAATTTAGTTTCACTTTTCCTGGAACTGATGTCTTTATGACATTATGTATATAAAAAGTGCGTAACTGCCATCTTACCTACCAGGAGGAAGATGAAGAGAGAGAAGGAAACAAAGTAATCTCTACCAGGAGTGAGAGAATGGCCCATCCGCTTGCTGAGCGCCTGGATATTTTGATGACCATCCTGTTTGCCTATATTAAAGATGTTTGCCATGTGGAGGGTAAGATCACATAAATACTAAATTTGTTATTTTGCTAATAAGTAAGAGAAACATTAAGAGGAGTTCTTGCTTTCTGCTGCTGCAAGGTAGAACACTCATCCTTCGGTGGTAGAGTCCTGCTCTTAGCACATTCCTGTTATTGACTACTGTTCATTGACTGAGGGTGCAAAGGTTGCTTTATGATGTTGAAGGTTTAATCTTCAGCTGGAGACATTTTGAGTGTACAAATATGACCCTGTATCCAAACTGTAGCATTTCAGGTTGTAAGGGTAAATAGAGGGGTTTTTTTTCATTGTGCTACTGAACATCGTAAGGGATCCGAAGTACTTTCTAATTAACCATAGTGTTTTATCATTTACTGAGCTATTTTGAGTGTTAGAATTATGGGTCCTTTCATCATCATTGGTGTGGTTTAACTCAGCAGGCAGCTCAGCACCACACTGTTGTTTGCTCACTCTCCCCTCCCAGTGGGGTGGAGAAGAGAATTGGGGGAAAAAAAAGAACAAAGTAGAGCTCATGGGTTGGAATGAAAAACTATTAACTAAGACAGAAAAGAAAGAGGAAAGAATATAATAGTGATTTAACATATATATGTGTGTGTTTATATTAATTATACAGTTTTTACATTTTTTTTTCACATGATGCCATATGGTATCGAATATCCCTTTGGCCAGTTCAGGTCAGCTGCCCTGGTTCTGTCCCCTCACAGCTCCTTATGCCCCCCTCTGTTCCCCTCTCTGGCAGGACAGCGCGAGAAGCTGAGAAACTGAAATGTCCTTGGCTCTGTATAGCACTGCCGAATAACAAGTAAAACATCAATGTGTTATCTGTGTCCTTCTTTTGAAGCCAAAACACAGCAGCATACCAGGCATTGTGAAGGAAATCGGCTCTGTCCCAGGTGAAACTGGGACAATCAGTAAGACTGGAAGTAGGTTGTAACAGGCACCCACTTCACTCAGTTGGAACTGTTAAAGCAAAGGCTTGCATTAAAGGAAAAGCTATTTTATGTAACAGAAACACGAGTCTTAGCGTGGCTTTTATTGAGGGGCTAGATGTTAGACTTATTTATTTTAAACGGAATATTAAGAAAATTGTTTTACCACATTTGTCAGGTAGTTTATTTCTTAGGGTTTTCTTTTGCCTCTTCTGAATTAGCACATTACTGCAAATTTTGCATGACTACCAGTATTGTAGGTGCTCGCACTCAGTTATTCTTCATATGCACCAATGTAAAAAGCAGTAGAACTGAAGTCCTGGAAGGTCTTACTAGAAACATTTTTGGTTTGGTTGCCAGATAAGCCTAGAAGTTAGCTTGACAGTGGTTTGTTGTTGTTGTTGTTTTTTTTAATGTATTTATTTCTGTTTCTGAAAGATATGAATGCCAGTTTCACAACATGAGGGCAGCAAAAAACCTGACATGACTTGCTTTGTTTTCTCTTTTGTTGTGTAGGCAAGCTTGATATCAACAAGACAAAGGATTTGTATCGGGATCTTGTTTCTGTTTTTGACAAGCTCATTTTACCAACCCATGCTTCATGTCATGTACAGTATTTCATGTTTTACATCTGTAGCTTTAAATTGGTGAGTAGAAACTGTTTTTAAAACGAAGTGTCTTCTGTTCCCTTGTTTTGGCTTTTCCACAAAAGGTGTTTTTTCCTGTAATGCTACTATTACTGTACATTTTGTCTGAAGATTGTGCATCAGGATTCATTCCGATCTTTGCTTTACTTCCCTTGTCTGTTATTTCTTTCTTCAAGCTTCCTATTCTATCTTTGGTCTTCCCATGCTGTTCATAGACAGCAAACAGCTCCAAAACAGCCCCTTGTCAAGGAACTTGGTTAACCGATGTCTTTTACAGGAATCAGTTGGACTCTCAGACCTGAGGCACAGTGCTCTAACAAATTGGATCAGCATTCCAAAACTATGTTAAAGACGCTGTTAGCTCTTCAGTTTGGAATTTGTATTTACTGTTTGTTCATCCCTTCCTCTTTCCTATTTCTTAAGCAAAATTCTTCTCTTTCTATTACCATTGTAAAATTAGACCATCCGTAAGATCAGCTAAAGATCCGCTTCGCTAAGCCCTGGCCTCAGACGGTGGTAGACAGTGGGTGTATGGGACAGAGTACTCGAATGGGGCAAGCATCTTCTGGGGTTTTGGAGAACACTCTCTGAGCCTCCTACAGTAGTCCAGTAACTTCCTGAGCCAAAGTGATGTTCCTTTGTGGACAAATACAAGGGGAAAATATCTCCTTGCTTTTTGTAGTGATGTGAATTCTTGACATCATGAACTTTTTGTGGCAAAAAGTTCCAGAATGTAACTTTTTCAGAGGTGAAGAGACATTTCTTTTGTTTCCCCAAGTTGAACTTCCTGCTGCTTTCATTGGGTGCCCCCTACCTCTGCTGCTACAAGGATGGTGAACAGTTGCTTCCTGTTTACCTTAATATTTTTAAAGACTTCTGTGGTTTGGCTGTGGAAGTTGTGGGAATTGAATATTAGGAATCTGTTACTTACAGTGTCACCACCGTAACAACTCATGATTTCTGTGTATCTTTCTTCCAGGGGTTGGCTGAGGCATTTTTAGACCATCTCTGGAAAAAGCTACATGATCCAAACAATCCTTCAGTGATCAGGCAAACTGCTGGGAGTTACATTGGCAGCTTCTTGGCGAGAGCTAAATTTATTCCAGTTGTGTAAGTTGTTTTGATACATGAGCATGGGTGGGTAATGTTGACTTCAGGTGGAGTCATGGATACTAAGTATATCTGATGTTCAGAGGCAGATTTCTTGATAACACTTGTAAAGTTTTTTATGTAGATTCAGAGACAGGGAAGTCAAGTGTCCAAGTATGTTGATTCATACAGGACTGAAACCTTTCCGCAAATGGATGAAAATATTTGTCTTTTCTATGTACTCATTCTGTATTTTTATGCTGTTAAAGGTGTGGGCTCAGTGGCTTGAATGGTGAACTTGGTTTGAAATTAGGATTATTTTTTGGGCGTTGGAGGCATCTCTCTGTGCTGCTCACAGCCCAGAATTTGTATTGTTTGTTGTGCATGACCATCAGCGTGTGTTCTTGGATTGTCTCTTCTGGCATCTTGTGCTTTCACTGTTTGGTATTTTCAGTGCTGGTACATCGATTTGTTTCCTGCTGAGACAAGAGCTAACAGAATTAACTTTTTCCAATGAGAGTTATCTGACTGATGGTTTTGTAACTGAGGCCTTTGAATACTTGTTCAACATCTTTTCTCTGCCATTTCAGATGCTATTTTTACACATTGTTTTTCTTCATTATAGTACAGTAAAAGCATGCCTGGATCTGCTGGTTAACTGGATGCATAAATACATTGATAACCAGGACACAGGGGCTAACGCTTACTGTGATGTAGCTCTCCATGGGCCATTTTATTCGGCATGTCAGGCAGCGTTCTATACCCTTATTTTCCGTCATAAGCAACTTCTGGATGGAAACTTAAGGAAAGGTGAGTATGGTAGGTTTGAAGGGTGTTGGGATTCATTTACAACTTTTACTGCTGATTTTTTTTTTTTTTTTTTTTTCATTCGTGGTTAATTCGTGGTTTGATGACGAATTGTACTCCACATGAAGTAAGATGGCTTTTACACCTGGGCTACCAAACTAAATAATCTTTTTTTCTTCAGTATCGAAAGTAGTGCAGATAACTCTGTAACTTGGATTTCTGGCCCCATCTGCTGAGCATGTTTGAATTCCAGCTGTATAAAAGTAGTTTCAGTTGATAATCTGTTGTAGTTCATAATGGCTCTGTGTCTCTGTCAGTCCCCTTGTAGGTGTAGTGTCTTTGGAAGGGTCTCTCAGCTGTGGCAAGCTACCATAAATTAGAGTAGCGTTTCTACTCAGCAAGCTGTAGGCTAGATCTCTGTAAGAAAAAGCCCTAGGATTCGCTTCTGTGGTCTTGTACAGGTTGGTAAGACTGGAAATTCTTAAAAGTTAAGCTTCTGTGGTATGTAAGCTCTATATAATATTTTTTTTTTCTAATTGTTCTTATTTTGAAGGTCTGTCATATCTGCAGAGTTTAAATTTCGAGCGCATTGTCATGTGTCAGCTAAACCCTCTGAAGATATGTATACCTCCTGTTGTAAACTTGTTTGCTGCCATTACAAGGTACCTATTTATTTCAGTGTCAGCTGGATACAGATTTGAGTGTGTGCAGACAGTAACAGCACAGTTATTTAGAATGTGGTTTGTGTTACACAGTGTTGATCGTTATCCAAGGGAACTCGTAGAATGTTGCCCATGTTCTAGGTGGGATAAGTTTATTTCTAGTTCAGTTTCAGTGAAATCCTACAGTACTATCAAACTGTTTCACTGCTTAGCATTGGTACCAGTATGGTTCTACTTGGAGAAAAGGTTTCAGGAGGGCTGAGGATGAGAATAGAGTCTGAAATGCATTTCCCTGGTGACTGTCTTGAAAACCCCTATTACCATTTGCAAAATGGAAGATAGCAGTGATGTCAGTTAAAAAATACAACTTCTGTGTTTTAATGCCATCTGAAATGCTTTCTTTCAGTGCGCTAGAAATGCTTACCTGTCCCTTATTATCTGTTTAAAGGAAATACCAGCTGGTGTTCTGCTACACAATTATTGAGAGGAACAATAGGCAGTTCATACCAGTTGTTCGGAGTGCCACTGGGGGTGACCTCGTGCAGACGTGCACTAACCCCCTTGACAGTTTCTTCCCCTTTGATCCCTACATACTCAAAAGGTATGGTTTAAAAATAAACAGTTCATTTCTGTCTTGTGGAAAATAATGAACTAAAAACTGTAAGGAACTCGTATTCTCACACTTCAGTTTCTTCGTCAAGCTTTAGTACTTGTCATGTTGCATATTTTAAACAGAGATTATCTTTTAGAAATTTGGAAGAAAATTACATTTAATTAATGAGAGGACATTAAAAATATTAAATTTTTTTTTAAAAAATACCCTGTTAAAAATACCCAACTAAGAATTAGAAAACCTGATTGTATCAGAACTCCTTAAGCAAACAGTTGTAATTCATATTTATTAGCAAAAATGGAGTTATTCTTCATGGGATTAACTGGGGATTATATAGGGATTGAGTTGTTTGTAAAATCCTAAAACAGCTGTCAAAATGTCAAGCATTTTATATTATTAAAATCAAAACCATGCTCTTTTTGCTGAATAAATTATCTCATCTCATACTGTGTTTTAAATCCACTTCCAGATCCAAGAAGACCATTGATCCTTTTTATCAGTTTTGGGAAGAACTAAGTGCTGAAGATCTAGAGAATCTGAAGAAACCAATTAAAAGGGTAATCTTTTCTGATAAGAATGTAGTTCAGGTTTTGCCAAATCTGTCAGCTACTTCTGCTGCAGGATTTTTTTTTAATTTTTATTTTTTAAATTACCTTATTGCAGAATGTCTATCTGGCTGTGTGATACATGATAACATGTGAGAATTCTGGATCATGTTGTAGATTTGTAGGTGCCTTTTGTTAACTTTGTGCCCTTTGTTAACTGGTAACTTTGTAAATTTTACCATAGCATTTTGATTAGCAGATTGGAATATTGCAACATTTCAGAATTGATTTTAGAAATATTCTTTTTGGTCTTAGCGCTCATAACTTCATTAAAATCTTAATGGAGGCCTGGAATATCTTTCTGCTCTCACTGATCCTTTTGAATTTGTGCAGGGTACTTCTGAAGATGAAGATGATGACTTTTTGAAAGGAGAAACCCCTCAAAATGATGGTGTGGTTGAAATTGCTCCAAATTCTTACGAGTCACATACCCGGAGCCCAGTGAGCAGCATTGGCTCTCCTGCAGACTGTTATGTGCAGTACCCACACTGACCTGGAGAACCAGAAGTGAAAAGGTTGAAAATTGTGTGCAATTTTTTGCTCCTAAAGAGACTTTAGCTCGACTTTCTGAACTGGCAAATGTTTAAGTAACTACATGTAAGACAAATAATTATTTCTTCATCAACAGATTTCTACAGGTATATTATGATAAATGGTAGAAAAGCCTAGAGAATAAATAGGGGTGATATTTTACCAATTTCACATTGAAATGTTTTTTATGAGTTAGGAGGGTTTGTTTATAGTTTTTCTTGACTTTTAAAAGCTTTTGTTAACTGATGTTTCTCTGTGAGGTTTTATACATTGGGGGTGAAATTCTGGTCTGTCTTCCTACTGATTTCTGTGGGACCAGAAGTCCATTGTCAGTGTTTAAACTGTTCTCTGTTGCCTTTTTGTAGTTGGTTTCAAATAATTGTGTGACCTCATGGCAGGTAAGCCATGAGTTGACTCTGACAGTGATTCTTCTGCACACATCTCTAAGCTTTTCCTATCTGTAGAATGGTGTTTGGTACAGCCCCTTGGTAATGGTGAGCCTGTTCAGATGGTAAGCGTTACTGCTGCTGCAATACGTAGCTGGAGCACAGCTTTCAGTGGTGGAAGTTCAGACGTGGTGATTGTTGGAAGTGTTGAAAATGAGGGTAGCGGGAAGTGTGATTTGTAGATAGTTTTCTCTGAGGTGCTTGACAAGGACTCTGAGACAGGTATTTATTTTCAGGATTTGAAGTTTGTATGTGAATGCTGAAAATCTACAAGGGATGTGGGGTTTTTGTGTAAAGGAATGATGGTGTCACTGGTATCATTGAATGGTCTGTGTTAGCGTTTGGTTTTTTTCATGATTAGATTTGAGAAAGAGGATATAAACAGTGGAAAAAATGTAATTTGTGTAACAGTTGAAATTTTCATGCATGTGGGACTAAACTCTAATCACTGTGCAGCTCCATTCATCTGTCCGTTAGTCTGAGCCTGTAGGCTTTCAAGCCAATGTATTTATTCAGAGCCAATAAAGACTGAAGCAAACAGTGCCAATCCTACACCTCTGAAAACATCTCTCTACATAACAAAGATGTCTCTGTGTAGTGTGGCTTCTCCAAAGCTGAGATGCTTGTTCTGACAGACTGAAAAGGGGTTTCAGGGATGATGCTGCAAAATTTGTTGGTGAGATCTGTTCATCGCTGGATAAATTGAGGTTTCGCTTTTATTTGTAAATCTAGTCGTATTTCCTGTCATTCCTGAGCAATAAGCCATAATTTACATTTTAATGTAAATTAAAATCCTGGCACAGAAGAGCCCTTCTCAAAGCCACAGTAAGGAAAACGTCCTCTGAAAGCTGTCTTTTTTTGGTTCATTCACCTCAGCAACACAGTCAGTCACTTACAAAATGAGGCTCTGTACAACTTGCCAAGGTGTAGTATCAGGTGTGTGCTGCAAGAGCTTACATGTCCTGTTAAAAACAACTAAAAAAAGAATAAGGAAAGCGGTAAGTGATACGAAGTGTAACATTAAAATGTGCAAAGTCAACTTTAGTATGGTAAGGGGACTCGTATCAAACAAAAACTCAGGAACTCCACAGTGTTTCTGTGATCTCTTCTATGACAGGCTCGTTATGCATAGCGTGACTGCAGACAGGAGCGCTGGAAGGTGCTGGCACTTTGCTAAAAAGGCTGTTGTGTGAAGCGCTGGTGGTGCTGGAGAGTTTGCTGTACCCGGTTGGGTCTCCTGTGAAATACAAAGCATCTTTGGAAGAAGGTGTCTGCTGTAACTGTTTACTTTGTGCAAACGGGATTGGAAATGTGGAGTCAGGGTGTGCTGCAGTGAGCTGAGTGTCTCCGGGCAAAGCCATGAAACAGCTCTCGGCCCTGAGGATGAACTCCCGTCTGTGGGCTTGTCGGAAACATGCCGCCTTTCGCCTTTGTTTTGGGCGAGGGCTGCCGCTGTGGGAGTCGGCTGGTTGGTAAATTCGGGGCTTCGTCACGGTCGTTTCCAAACGCGGCTACTTGCGGTTTCCCGGCGGCAGGGGGTCGTGGAGCGGTGCCGCCCGCCAGCGCTGACGCGGCCCGGCCCCGCCATCCCGCCCCCCCCCG
>VXAV01002622.1:5916-25766 GCA_013399715.1 Alectura lathami | reverse complement strand
GGGGGGGGGAGCTCGGCTCCGGGCGGCCTCAGCCCCGCGCTGTGGCAGCAGAAAGGCGCGAGCTGGCCGGGGAGAGACAAAATCCGCGTCCCGAGGCCGTTGGCGTGGGTGTCCCGAGGCCGTGAGAGCCGTGGCTGGCGCGGCGGCGGCGCGGGGCTGTGCCGCTGTGCGGAGCCAGCAGCTGGAGGCGAAACCGGCAGAGCAGCTTCCGGGGGGATGTTAACTTCGTTTTTAAGTCTGTAATCGTTTTAGTCCTGAGGGCACGTTGTGAGTCAGGAACTGCTGAGCAGAGCTGGTGGGGAAGTGTTTTTCATCAGAAAATGCTTCTGTGTGGACACTGAGTTTTTGCAGGATAAAAAACAAAACAAACAAAAAACAGTGCCAATTTGACAAAACTGAGTGAAATCCGTGTTGTTTGTTGTTTTTTTTCCTCAGTCCTAGAGTAGACATTCACAGCCTACTAGCAGTGGTCAGGGCCCAGGAAGCTGCGTTTTCAGTCTAATAGGCATACTAGCATACTGAATGCTCATATCCTAAATAAACGATTATGGCTGTAGGAGACTGAAACGTAGGCATTCCAGAAGTTTCAGGGAAGAAGGAAGCCTTTTGTCCTGTTTAAACTTCGAAGATTGACTCTGGTATCAGCTACTGTCAGCGTAGCCATGTCCTGTAGCTTTTCCTTGTACCTCCATTTTATGTTCTGTAAAGCAGGGAGGGAGGGTGCCGTGTGTGTGGAATGGTGGGATCTAACAGCTGACTAGATCAGTGCCAGGGAAGTGGGAAAAAAAAAATCAAATTAATGTAAAATTCTGAATAAAAATTCAGAATACTCCAAAATACAAGGTACACCTTGTTTGTCTCTGGCCTGGATCCCTTTGCTTTTCGGAGATGATGTTGCTCTCAGGTAGTGGATAGACCTGAGAATTCAGCCACTGTAGCCTCTGTTATCGTTTATCTTTAGGAAAAGGCAAAACTCCTCAGAAGTCAGCCTGCCCAAATTGTGGAACCCAGAGGCCTTCTGTACATCCAGCAGAGAGAGTTTGCAGTGACCACCCCTAAGGATGGTACGTAGGTGTGTAAGCCCTCCTGCTGCAGTAACGATGGTGACAGCAAAGTTCTGACGGTGTCTCTCTCCTTTAAAATAGGTTCTGTTTCTATTCTTGGATCAGATGATGCCACAACCTGCCACTTGGTTGTGCTCCGACACACAGGTACCTTGAAAGGTGTTGGAACAAAACCTGCACCCTGGAGCAGAGCATTCAGGATTAGCACTGCTTTCTGCTGCGTTCATGAAATCAGCTGCATTTATGTAAATCTGAATCGCAGATAGTCCCGTGGTGCGTGAACTGAGTGCTTCACTCAGGGAGCTCGTGCGTCCAGCACCAGTTCCACGTTCTGGTGGCTGAAGGAGTCTGCCCTAGAGGGCAGTGTGCAGGAGCGGCAGCGACCCTTGGCTGCTGCCTGTCAGGCTGTGTGCGGATCTGCAGGGTGTGGTCGTAACAGAGGTAGAAGTTGTGGAAAGAGCTTTGCTACCTTTCTGCATTTCTGACATGAGAGATGTTGCCTGGTCCTTGGTAGGACGGTGTTGGTACCAAAACCGTCTGATTTTATAACGGGTCACGGTGGGAGGTGATTGTCAGCCAGCCCACCTGTTCTGCTGGAGGCTGCTGAACTTACAGAAGCGAGCAGGTGGGGGGTGTAGGTCTGGCACTGCTGGTGCAAAGTGGTGCTGACCTGCGTGGCAGCCCCCAGCGGGGTCGCTGACCGTCTTCTCGCCTCTTCCACAGGCAGCGGAGCCACCTGCCTGACGCACTGCGATGGAACGGACACGGAAGCTGAGGTGTCGCTCATCATGAGTTCAGTAAAATCTTTCTCTAACACCGCAGGATACGGAAGGTCAGCTCGGCTTTTTTATTTCTTGTGAACCGTTTTTCACAAAGGTAACTGCCGTTTGTAAGCTGTGGAATTTTCACGTGATCGTATGGGGTCACAGACGGTAACTGTGCAGGAAAATACCTTTTGATCAGGGGCCATATGGAAAATGAAAACTATTTTCAGGATGATGTTTTTGAGGGTGTTTTCCATGAGTGATCTAAAGCATGGTTCTATTCTGAATAGTGGCTCTGTGAAAATGCCATTGGGCAGTTTGGCATTTGCTGTTTCCCTGTAACTTTCGTTACTGTGTGCTACATTTTACAAATAACTGGTTTTGGTTTATATTTTTCCACCAGAACTCCTTTTGAATTCCTTTTGGGATCTGAGAATCTGTCTGGGATTTTTCTAGGACCCATATTTTAAAAAAAAAAAAAAAAAAAAAAAGTTCTGAAAAAGATCTTAGTTACCCGCATTTTTGCTGGATGCAGAGCTTTTTGCCTCTGTGGTTTGATAAGAACAAAAACTCATTGGCTTAGAAGATGTGCTCTCTAAAAGCTCATGATTTGGCGTTCCCAGTTTTGAAAGATGAGCTGTGGCCTTGTTAGGTGACTTGTACTCACTCTCGTTTTATTGCTTCTGAGACTTTCCACCCAAAACTGGTATTATCCCTAGTTATTATTGGTTTTTTTTTTTTGTTTGATTGTTTTAGAATTTTGGTCAAAAGGTTACCAGAAAAGACGTCTTCACGTAGACACCTCAGAGTAGAACCCTGCTGCATGGTCCAGAATAGTTCTGGAGGTCACAGGAGCAAGCTCCATCACATTTAACTCCCGCTGTGGTGGGAACTGAGAGGTGGTCCCTCAGTTAAGTCCAGACCTGAGGTGCTGACCACCACACATAGCCACCGCAGATGTGTAATGCCTGTTGAGTGCTGATTTGGTGCTGTTTCCTGGATGATTCCTGAATACGCGGGATGGAATTGCCAATCACAGTTTGCATGTGTCTGTTAACACGTCAGGCTTCTGTAATGACTGCTTTGTAGTTTGGGCTGGGGATTATTTTGTAAAGGTTTTCACTTCGGGATGTCTTTTTAACTGCTGTTTCCTGTTATTCCATCCCTGTTAGGCTGGAAGTGCACCTAGTTGGAGGTTTCAATGATGATAGGCAGTTATCACAAAAACTTACTAATCAGCTTCTTAGTAAGTTCACATTTTTTCCACTCTCATGTCCAAAAAAATAGTTCTGACTGGATCTGGGTTAAACTTGTTTGTAACCTGAGCCCTGTTTAACCGGGAAGAAATCTGGTTTGGTTTTGGAGGGTGTTTCCTGTACCTGTGGGCTTGGTGCAGAGGAGGGGGTGAACATGCCTATGGCCCAGTGTGGGAGGGAGGGCAGGAACCTGTCGTCTGTTCCTGGGCAGAACCGGGGCTCAGCTGGCTGCTGGCTGTGCTGCGGATCTGCTGTGTGACCTCGGCCAGGCGTTGTCACCGAGCAGATCTGTACGTGGGTGACTTCGTTAGTCACTGTTCTTCTTGCACCTTAACGCGATGAGGTGAATTTAGCGACAGTTTGGAGTTGTCCAGTGAAATATGTTATGTCCGGTTGTGAAATCTGCACAGAGAAGTGGCTGTGGTGCTTGACAAACACAGTGGGAAGGGAAAGTACCAGCCTGGACGTTCCAAGTGCTCTGGCTTGTGCTAAGCACTTTCCAAGTGTGGAGGGGCCTCGGCGCCTCACGGGAACTGGGAAGGGACAGGGACAGGGGCATGTGTCAGCTTTGGAGGGAGGTGGAAAAGGGTGGTAAAAAGGAAATCGGGTCTGGCAGAGGTCCTCTGCAATGCGCCCTTGTTGCCCTCTCCTGTGTTACGATGTGATTCCTGTTTGTGTTACATACTGCATGAAAGTTCTGTACAGAATATTTTGGTTAATTTATTTTTTTCAACCTGGTTTTCACGCTCCAAGTTACAATTTAAAATAATAACATTATATTTCTATTAGAATGTTTAAAAATAAAATTCCTAGTATGTGGGATGGTGAAAGCAGAATTACAGTACATCTAATGAAAGACTGAGTTTGCTTACTAGATATGTAACGTTTTAGGAAAGTACACTTCAATATGCGCTGTTAAATGTCCAGTGAACTAAACCAGAGCTGCCGCGATGCCAGAGCTACTTTAAGCCAGTGCCAGTAAAAGGAGCAGGTGGCACGTTTAGTAGCATGTTGTTGACACTGTGAATGGCTACTGTCTGTAAATCAGTTATGTTTGGTAGCTGTGGCTTTAATTTTATACAAGTTGGTTTGAAGCAAATCTGAGAAATCCTCTTTGCTCTGTTGCCTTATCTAGGAACAGTGCATTAGGTACTTTCTGCCCATCTATTCTGCAGTGCGCAGCACTGGTAATGCCCCCTCGTCTCTGTACAGCACCTGCTGTGCCAGCAGGCAGTCTTACACATTGCTGCTGTCGTTGTTGCTGTAGGAGCATTTGATCTCCAGCCAGATGATGTTCACTTAGTGACTTTCTGCGTTACAGGTAAGCAAATGTCTCCTTGTGGTTTCTGTTTCGTTTTTTGAAGCATGTTTAGCTGCTGAAATCACAGTGCAGAGATCTTCTCATACACGGCTTTTTTTAACCTGTCCTGTGAGAAGGAACAGCACAAGTCCTCTTGGTTGATTTGTAAGTTCTGATTTTATTGCTGGCAGCATGTGTTGGTGTCAGATAGCCCGTGCAGTGAGGAGTCTCTCCTTACCAAACGCTGCTCAAATTCAGCTGAGAGTAGGACCACCTGTGATGGTTACCAGGTCATCTCCCCGCTTTGTCTGTGTAGCTATGAAGAGGCAGTTGAGAAAGGAGCTTACTGACCTTTGCTGTTAGACCGTTCATAAACTCATGCTGTTAGTTCACATCCTGTGATGTCACGCAGGAAGACTTACTTCCTCTCCTTTGTGTTGTGTTCAGCTCATATTTCCACCATCTTTGTATGGAAATGCTGTTACTGGTGGCTGAAACCTGGCATCCCCGTAGTTTCGCTTTGTTTGTGTTCTGTGAGTGGCCTGTGCAGACAGTGGAGTGACAGGTGACTGGAGCTGGCCATGCTGATTTGAGCTCTACTCCGGGCCCTAGGCATGTTGATCTTGACCTGTACCACCTTGTCCATATTTTTTTGACTTCTTCTTGTGCGCTTTTTTTTTTTTTTTTTTTTTTTTTTTAATCCTGTGCATCTTTTAATGTAACATCAGACCTGTCTTTCTCTGGTAACAGACTAAACTGAATGAATTCTGGTGAGAAAAAATATCCAAAGCCCTACATGTTTGACCTTTTTTCTTACAGAACTGAATGACAGAGAAGAGAAGGATATTCACTTTCCAATAATTTATGGAATAGGTGAGTTATATGAGGATGCAGTGATGTTTTGGTAACTGGATAGTTTCTCAGATTCTGGCAGTAAATGGACTGCCTTTACTGATGACATCAAGCCTGCGGTAGAAGTGATGCCGCTGGAGGTGTAGCAGAAATAGAAGTTTTCTTCTTAGAACAAGTACAGCGTGCTACCGTAGAGCTCAGGGGCCCAGGGTACTGAGAAATACAAGAATAATACTTGATGGCCTCTAAAATTCCTGCTGCACAGCAGTGTTGAGGACATGGTTGTTGTAAACAATGCTTTGTAAGAATTGTGTTTAAACTCTTTCCTACCAGCGGTGAATGTTAAAACAGCAGAGATTTTCCCTGCAACCTTCCCAGACAAAGGGCCGGATGAGGATTTGCGTTCAGCCCATGTTTTAACAGGAGCAAGAGTGAGTAAAAATAAGTGGGGAAAAAGCCCCAAAAACAGTCCAAACCCAGATACTTTTGCTAAAAGGGAATACCACTTAGGGGCATGAACCATCAATAGTTTGAGGGGAAAAAAGTGCAGTGGTAGTATTGTCAGTGACAAAACAGGGGAGAAAGATGGAGACAAAGGACAGCAGTGGAGATCAGCTGTCGTGAGCTTTCTGCCTGGAGGGTAACCCTTGTCTTGGAAGCACAGAGCTCCTGTGTGTGCCGTTATGGCTGTAGCCGAACAGATTTCAGCAGGGTAACTTATGTAAAGAGATTGAGGTCGTGGGCATAAATAATCCCTGCAGCATCTTTCAGTTCCGGGGGTGTTGTTCCTGTCAGAACCACTGGTTAATCTCAGCGGGGCAGGAATGAAGCTGGCACCCAGTATGTTTAACATCTTCCAGCTCAGATCAATTTTCTGTCTTTCATCTGTTTAATTGCTGTCTAACTTTAATGGCTCTCTGTAAGCGATTCTGTGTTACCACAGCTGACAAACGTTTATGATGCCAAGAAGGAACTACTACACATTGGGCCTTATTTCTGGCAGCCTTTCCCGCATGTGGATTTCTGGTTGGAGCAAGATGATCAGCAGATTTTACAGGTACTTCATACGGACTTATCTTCTATCTATCTGAGTGCAGAGATGGGTTTGGTCTGTCAAAGCTTTCCTCAGTGTACTGCTCGGGAGGGTGGAAAATAATCTTATGAGAAGGCAGAGTAATTGAGAGCTCTGTATTCTGAATCTCAAGCAGCTCTTGCTGTCATCTTGTTTTTCAGAATCTTTCCACGTCACCCTTGGCTGAGCCACCCCACTTTGTTTCCCACATTAGAGCCACATTAACATTTTTAAAAGAACATCCATTTCCATCTCATTCCCTGTTTCCAGATAGGAAACCCCGCACATACAAAAAAAATGAAGAAGGGTTGTGGGAACAGGTTTGTTCTGACACGATCTGACCTGGAACCAAACACCAGCTGCGATAGGAAGCGTAGCCAGAAGAGCAGTCTGTTGCAAAGAGCACGTTGCTGGTCACAGATACCACTGTTCCTATGCTTTTCAAAATAAAATATTTTGACAGAAGTAACTTGTTTCTTCTGTATTACTTAAGTAGGAACCATGTAACTCTGAAGTAATGATTTTTGTTTTATTGCTTGAGTACAGTAATTTGATCAGCAGGGGCAGTGCTGAGACTGAGAGGGTAAAGTCGTCATATGAACGTGTACTTTGGAAAGCCATTTGGTATGAAAGGGAAAGCCTACTCAAACTTTTACAGGAGTAAAATATCTTAAGACTAATAATCTGAAGAATCTTTATTGAAACATTGAGATAGTATCTCAAGAATGAAGCTCATTCCAACAAAACAACTGATTTAACAATTCCAAATATAAAAACATTAGAAATTAATCATTGTGGTGATAACTTTACCCCCAGCAAATTACTTTTATTAACATACTTCATTGCACCAAAGAAATCATTAAGGAAGACTGGTCAACTTTGTTGTTTGTGCACTGTAGAAAAATTGCACTCTGATTTACATGAATTACCCCAACAGCAAAATTAACCTTGTTCCTGGCATCCCAGCCTCACAGGAACTAGATGCTGAAAAGCTGAATCAGGTGACATCACAATTCAAAAAACCCAAATTTTTCAGATTATCCAAGTGAATCCTGCTATTATTACAGCCTCTAAATTAGTGTTAATTGGAAAAAAAGAACAAACTACAGTACTTGTATCCAGCTCCGCAGGGATGGGATGCTTTTCTCCAAAATCAGATGCCTTGTTGAAAGCAAGCTTTTCCAGAGTCCTCCCCTTTCCAAAAGAGGCTCTGAAAACTCATGGCAAAGCAACTAANCAGCTTGTGCATTAAGTAGTCCTAGACATATGACCTTGTGCTGCAGTGTAAATAAACTACATCATTTCACTGGACCTGAACAGCTCCTACCACAGGTAAGTGACTGCTTTTCAAAAATAAGTGTTGAAACCAGCACAAATGTATTGGTTTTTCCAAGCTTTACTCTAGCTATCTTTAAACATACACAACAGAAAAGAATTCCAGTTAACACTACATAAACCATCCAGCAGTACTTGGTTTATAAATGTCGTGCAAAGGAAAATAACATGTTGGTGATTCTTCTCAGTGGTAGAAGCAAGAGGCTGTTTTGGCATGCAGAGGCACACTATTTCTTTCTAGAAGCCTTCAAACTCAGAAACTTACTCCTGACGTACTCGGGGCCTCAGCAGAATGGGTCAGGTCATACAACAGCAGGAGAAATGGGTGACAGCAAAGTACTAGGTAGTGACTCCACCCCTCACCACAAATGCTTGGCAGTGCTCTTCATAAGGGTTTAAAAAAAAGCAAAAATACAACTACTGTGATTAAACTTTTGCAGGAGAGGCTAAACTGAATTTTAAATGTAAAAAAAAAAAAGAAAAATTGGCAGTTTCTTAAAAATATATTCACATAAAGTAAGGTCAATTTACAATTATTGGGTGCAACTGTATTCTTACTCTTGTGCACGGCTGATCAGTTAGCAACTACTATCATGCTTAAAATCTTACAGGAACTCTAACTGCCAATTTTTTGGACAAATGTTTACAAGCAGTTAATAAATCTCACTACTACTTTGGTGACACTGACATGTACAGGATTAAAGCAGCTGTAGTAAGTGTACAGTAAAACAAATCTCTGTCCCATGGGGGAAATTTATATTTGTGCAAAATCCCAGTTAATAAGTTACAGCAGTTATTACTGTACTGGTGTGTGGCACTGCTCACATTTTAAGTGCATCATTAATGCCCTGCCTCCCAGGGCACAGGACTCATCTGCACAGTCTTTAACCCAGTCTAGATTTTATCTTTGACTTTCTTGTTCTTCTACCTTTGTGCAGTCATTTGGTGATTTGCCACTTTGAGTGTCCTCAGCATCTTCATTTGTTGCCTGGGCCACCTCCTTCTGCAGCGCTGCTTTTTCTGTCTCCAGAGGTCTTTGCTCTTGACCAGGGGATAGAGTTGGGGGTCTCTGATCCACCTTCTCCAGGTCATCACAGTGGCTGACTGAACTGGTTTCACTGAATGCATCAGAATTTCTCAAAGACTTTTTAAAAATTTTCTGACCTGCAAAGTGTTTGAAGAATACAGTACCAGTGAAGGCATCAAGTGCAAGATGTGGTATGCACAAGGTAAGTTTCAAAGAAAGCATCTGAATTTTACAACTACAAAGAGAGAGGTTTTATTCAGGTGCTGAGCTGTGCCCTAACCACATAAACACCTGCTTCCAGCTGCAGAGGTATGCAAGGCGGTAACACCTGTTGTTTTATCCTGCGGATACAGAAACTGGGCTAAATCCAGCTGTGAAGCAAGCTGCATACATGCATACTGAGTCATTCTAGGTAACATCATTCTAGGTAACAAGTTTCACTGAAAACCACAGGCTGGAAGCCAGCCAGAAGCAGAAAGAGGAGAACTATGGCTTCCCTGGCAGTCAAATCCACAGTAGCTACTAATGTAACTGAACAGAAGATGCCCCAGATGTAATAGCTCTGCACCCTGAGATGACTTGTCCTCACCTTAATAGGTAGCAACAGAAGTGCAGGTGCTCAAATACATGATGTATTTGAAATTAAACCATAAACAAACTTTTGACTTACTTACCTACTGTTTTTTAAAACTCACCCTTGATATTCATCAAAAGGCTTGGACTGGAAGGCACCTTAAAGATACCTGGTTCCAACCCCCTTGCAATGGGCAGGGTTGGCACCCACTGTTCCAGAGACTTCACATGCACTTAATTAGGGGGAAAAAAACTTTTTGCTTTCCCAGAAAGAATTACTGGAGAGAAAGTGGATTGTGGTGGTATTCTGTGCTGTATTTAAGTTATTTAAGGAGGCCAGGCTGGGTGGGGCTCTGAGCAACCTGGTCTAGTGGGAGCCCCCATGGCAGGGGGCTTGGAACTAGATGATCTTGAAGGTCCCTTCCAACCCAAACCATTCTATGACTAAAGTCACAGGAAGATGAGTTTAATTCCAGATCATTATGGAAGATGGAAGAATTGTGCAGGTGGTCCTGTGTCATACAGCTCAGATGAGTACTGAGGCCAGGATGTTCTAGCAAGTTTTAGAAATAAAATTATGGAGTAGAAACTTACCAGGAAGTCTTTGCTTTGTGAGGCTGGAAGTAGGAGTTGGTGGTGGAGTAGTACCTGTTCCTTGGGCTTTTGATACATATGTGGATTCTGTGGATTCTAGAGAACCTGCAGGTTAAAAAAAAGTCACAAGGAGTAAGCTGAATATAGACAAGTTTTCATGTGTATTTATGAGGTCTGAAACAATCTTGTTTGTAATGCACATTTATGAAACTGCCACCCAAAGGTAGTTGGTTTCTGAGTACCTGGGGACACGGGTGCTGAGTCTTACAAAGACGAATAAAGCTTCCCCTCACACTCGCTTCATAACAGCGCTTTGACACAGCCCAGCTCCAAGCTGTGGAGCACTGTGCTTTGAAAAGGTGCCTAGCTACAAACTGCATTAGCATTCTCAAGAAAACCTTGTTGTCCTCTCCCATAAGAACCTTCCAGTCAGGGCACTGCAGACTAGATCCCAAATGCAGCACAAAGCCTTCCTGGCTGTTCACAGTGACACCTGCACGGCTGGGTCATTGCTCTGTGTCCAGATGCTTCGCTGAGTTCAGGAATATTCTGCAGATGGCTGCAGTTTTTACAGTCAAATTGTGGGGAGTATTATGCTAGTACATCACCAAGAATGATGTACAAGCCACAGCTAGTCTCTTCACATAATTAGTCATGAATTAATGATGGATTAATAAAATAGTACTCTCATATTCTGTAATATTCCATTTATTACTGTCTCTTGCGAAGCCATCTTCACACTTGTCCGTTGCTAGTTTTAGCCCCTCGCTTCTCTGATATGACACCACTTAGCATGAACTAGTACCTCATCGAAGTGACAACAGCTGGATGACATCTGAAATGGGGATGTCAGACAAATCAAGCAGCACAACAGAAGGAATGTGCATGCACAGACATGGAAGCAATGGGCTAAGACCCAGCCATTCCCTACCCCAGTAGGTAAGGTATTTATAAACGCAGCATAAACTCCAAGGATAGAACTTTTGCAGTGTGTGGCCAGCAATAATTCCACTATTAAAAGATGCCAACATCTAATACAGCTCCTCTAGCATGACTCAATATTCAAGAACAAGATGCAAGCTATACACAGGGTTAGATGTTCTGATCAAGTGTTACAGAAATAGCGAAGAGCACGCTCCTTTCCATCTCGAGGGTGGATTATGTCACTTGCAATCAAATCAGTAAAGGAAGGTGCTTTGCAATTGCAGTATAAAATTGGAAACATTTAGCACAGAGCATAACATGGCTGCAGATGCACCGAGTCCTACCTGCTGTTAAATTAAATGTTCTTCCTTTCGGTGAGGCTTGGAATGGAGAAAACCAGTTCAGCACAGAGCCTACCACAGGTATTTGTCGTAGCAGCCCCTGCAAAGTACACCGTTAAATACTGGTGTGACACGTTACGGCACATTACCTGGATAACAATTTGTTACAGCTTTACCTCTTCCAGAAGTCGTTCTTCATTTGCTTTCTGCAGCTGAAGTTGTGCTTCCTGTATCCCTTTTCTAACAACTTCGGTCATGTTTTCCAACAGCTAATAAAACCAGAAATTGTATTATCATATGGAGTATTTGGACTTGAAATTGTATGCTTAAATCAGGTTTTGAGAACACAAACTGAATAGTCAGGTATTTTTTTCCTAACTTAGATCTGCATTTGATGAGGCTACTTCATTACTATTGTAAACTAAAAAAAAAATAGACTGACTGTGGGCTTTAAAAAAAAAGGACAGAGGACAGAACACCATTTCAAGCAGGAATGGTACTTTTAATTAGAGATGAACCTGTGACCCAAATTCTTCAAATGTCTGCTTAGCGCAGAAGTGTTCCTCAGAACCTGAATCTGACTGGGAAGAATTTTTAAGCTTACAAAGCACGGGTTGGTTTTCAGAAGTGCCCAGGACTAAGTCAGGCTCACAGGAAGCCTAAACAGGTACGTGTCAGTCCAGGCTCAACCAAAGTTTTTGAAATTTAATGTCCAACTTCCAGTCTGATGCCTGTGGCATCCATGCCAGTGTCAGTGGCATTTCGTACTGCAAAGGACACGCAGCGTACTAGGGAACCAGAAGACTGAAAAACAAAGCCACAGTTGTGTTGTGTGCAAGACTAATGCCCAACTTGCACGACTTAACATGGGCTTTAACATTCTGTGAGCCCTCAGTAACAAGTGCTTCTTCCGAAATGCCAACAATTTCGGTTAGAG
Source organism: Alectura lathami (assembly GCA_013399715.1). Taxonomy (NCBI): domain Eukaryota; kingdom Metazoa; phylum Chordata; class Aves; order Galliformes; family Megapodiidae; genus Alectura; species Alectura lathami. The sequence goes on along the minus strand of VXAV01002622.1, from coordinate 13,727 downwards.
ACAGTTAATAAAAACTGAAGGAAAAATGGAATCTGCTCCTTTTCTCTTAGGGGGAGGCAAGACAGAAATTGGTCACCACAGCAAGCTAAGTAACCCTAAATAACCTACTGGCTACAGAAGGGGGATGAATTGTTTACAGAAGGAGGCTGAACAATGGGGTTGCAAGGAATACTGTCCTGAAGGTAATATGGAAAAGTAAACAATGCTGAAATGCTCTTTGAGTTATTAACACGTACTCTTGAATTTTCTTCAATTTCTCTGCCTGTTGCTGCAATAGTTTCAACCAACTCCGACACATCCAGGTCCTCAGTTACCATGCCAATATAAACACAGTTCTTCTGTCCTCCAAATTCTGGGCCTGTGAGCACAGGGAGAGTCAAGTGTTCACAATATATAAAAAAGTATCCTCACAATACATGCTTATGAACCTGGAAATTCTAACACACACTCACACACACTCTAGTAACTAACTGCAATATCTGCATAGTTACAAATAATGCAGACAACAAAAGCTCAGAACTGAAACAGAGGGTCAGGAGCAGCAGTTACAGATGTTGACTCTAAAGTAACCATATACACAGCAGTGTAATTTTGCATTATAAGGACGGACATATGTACGAGCAGTTGAAAAATATCACACAGCCAGCAAAACGACTATTAGCTTGAACATAATGTTTTAAATAGTGCAGTTACCCAAAGAAAAAGTGAGATCCGACTCCAGTTCATTTAATTTTTTCAGAAGTTCTGTGTTAATTTTTTCTAATTCTTTTTCTTGTTTGTCATCATTCTTCCCATCACTGTGATAGCTGTATCTTCAAACCAAGCCAGAAGATAGTAATTTCACTTTGGAGTACATAAACAAACCCCACAGAGCTGCACACCTAGCATGTTTCTATGAGTTTCTATATTATTCAAAACAAAAGCTCAAAGCAACGTTACAGCTTAGCTCAACAAGCTTAATGGCATTTTTAATCAGATTTGGGGTGGGGGCGAGGGGGAGGCTGGCTAATGCCAGCTGAACTGAACTCAACGGATTTCTAGGTAATTAATTGATTGTCCTTCTGCACAGAATGCTTCCCAGCAGACTGTATCAGCTGATCAGAACAGACACTTAAAGGGTTTTATTCAGTATGTAAGTGAATGATAAAAATGTATGTTATGCTATGTTTATACGTCTCTGTTTAACAGATCAATATTAAATACTAACAAATCTAATATTAAAACTACCGCCCTAATTCTGCGACAATTCAGCTTTTCTTAAAAGAAGTAACATCAAAAACTTGACCAAAACACTCAAAAACTACAGGTGGGGGCAACGCCAGATGCCAATCAGCAAGCAATACGTCCAAGTTGCTACTGAAGAGCCCACGTATTCCCTTCTGGTAATGCACTGTCTGTGCAAACAAGGAGGGAAATACTGACAGCCATACCTTACAACACCTAATCCTGGCCAGCTGAGATCTTCAATATAGAACAGGCCTGCTGTTCTTCTCACTTCTTGCTCGAACTCCTCTCTCAGTTGCAGGGTACTTGTCAGTACCGGTATCTTCATTTTCAAGCAGTCCACTAACTGATCGACATCCTGTATCTCAGTCCCTAGAACTGAAGGACCTTTGCATTAGCACGCGATGGAAGTGAACGGACATGCATATACCTGTCTGAATTAAGTAATCTGGAAGGAAACCACTCTGCAGGTTAATTGTAAATATAATTTACAGATAGTATTGAAGTATCTTCATCTATACACCAGAGTCGTCATCTTCATTTATCTATCCACTGATAAATCAAAATGGTAAGAGCTGAGGATTTCACAAAAACAAGGTAACAAAAAGGATCTGCTGATAGTGCTAGCTTAAACATCAAATGCACGACACTTCCCAAAATGCAGGTTTAGTTTTTTTTTTTTTTCCTTCTTGCATCAGTAATTACAGAAAAATCTAGGGGCTGAGTAAATAATTCTGCTAGTTGCTTAGTTGTAGTTTGAACACAAGCACCACTTCAGTGCTGAACACCTGTGTAGAAAGGTCAGGCACTGTCTGCTTGTGTTAAGCAGCTGAGAGACAGAAAGGCGGGGATAATTTATCCTTCATATGTCTTTTACAGCTCTCAGAAACAAAGAGCTTCTCTCCCTTGCTCTTCCTAATGAATTTGAAAAAAATTGATAAAGATTTGTCTCTGCAGATGTAGTGAGGTGATAGCTCAATTATTGTATGTGACACCTCCAATGCGCCTGCTACAAAGGCACACCAGAACAATAAAGCCAATATAGTTTATTTATTGAGAAAAAATAAATCATCCTCATCACAGGAGAGCACAGAGTTTCTTAAGCATACCTGCTTTTACACCAGCAGACTGAAGTACAGTTTATAGCAAATTCCCGTTTGTACAAGTGGCTGAGTAACGTGGGTGTTACCTGCAGAAGTCATTAATGGGCTGAAACGCACACAAGTGCCTTCATCTTCCAGCTCCACCACGTCGACCCCACTGGCAGGAACCAGCTGTGCCAGCTGCTCTCCCAGCTGAAGACATAAGGCTCAGTGACAGGAGCACACACCAACTCCGCTTAGACCCCACCCACACTTGCTAAATAGCGTTCTGTATTTGTCACAGTGACCCCTGGTAACGAAGTATTTTAGCTTGCTGGTAATAAGTTTGATCTAGTGAGCTAGTGGCTGGCAGCCCTGTCCATGGCAGGGACAGGAACTAGACGATCTCTGAGGTCCCTTCCAACCCAAGCCATTCCATGATTCTACGATAATAAGTTGGACATAAATCATGAAAATTCAGAACAAGCTACCAGTGCTGTAAGTCTGAAGTTTCTGCAAAAAAGTGTGCCATGATTACTATGTAAAATTAATCCAAAGTAGTTACGTGCTCAGCTCCGTGAGCATGTTTCTAGAGTTAATTATTCTGAGAGATGGAAAAGAAAGTCTGTCTACTCATGACTAACATTGCCAGTGACGTACTTAGCCAACTGAAAAGGGTTCTAAAGTTTTCACGTATTCCCCCAAGCCCAAGGAAGACAAAACACTACCAGAAGTTTAAGATGCAGTAATAGTGTTAGTAATAATGGCATGCAAAATAATCAGAAGTGTGAAAGTAACTGTGTTCCAGAGCAACTCCATCTTTATAATCCCAAGTGCCTGGCAGATTTTGCAAAGATCAGGAATAATTATCCAACTCCTCTACCAAAAGTTTTACAATTACTGATGAACCCCTGGAAACATTCAACTCGTTTTTTTTTTTTTTTTTTTTTTTTCCTTCCCCTTCCCAGAATTTTAGTACAGNAGAAAAACATCCATTCTTACCCACTGATTGAAAGTGTCATAGGTGTGTCCTCCGTTGCTTATTATGGGGTGCTGGATAGTTGAGGCCTGTGCAGCATGCGGAGTTTGATCTGAATCCAAAGATACCAGAAGGGATTTCCACTTACACTTAATTAAACAAAAGGCAACCTAAAGTTTAGATATAAGACAACTACCATTCCTAGGAAATGTAGCACATCTCCACTCTGCTCTGGATGTCAAGCAGACTAACATGGAATTATTTTAAGGTATGTTGAACATGAAGAATATTAGAAGTCAACGAGTTTTAAAAACAACCCATAAAACACTTCCCATGGTTTTGAAGTTCAATTGTCCCAATGGAAACAAAAGCAGTGTTTTGACAAAATTGGATCTCGTCACAGCAGGCTGCAATATTCAATCTGATATTTTCAGCTACATTTTTAAATCGAGTCTTAACGCTTTTTTTTTTTTTTTTGCTTTAAACTATACAAAAATCATAGTAAGGATTTAAGAGCCCATCATACACACAAAACATGCAGAAGTGGGCCAAGCATTTTACATCCTTGTAATTCAGGTGGGTGACTTCTGCCTAGTAAAGTTGTTCAAACAAATGCCATCGATGTGTAAAGCAATCCATCAAGGCACTGCACTGGACCAAAAGAAATAGGCTTACTTTCTAAGTGCAACCACTGATCAGACCGAAAACGAAAACCTTCCCTCATCCCAAACATGAAAAGTCCACAGAAAATTTAAATCACTCATAACAAAGCCACAAAGTTTGCAAGCAGTCATTAGCCTCACCCAGCCAGACATCTCCCTACCCTCAGGGTGTGCCCACACAAACAGCACAGCACCCTCTGTTGTAACCAGGGACAGAAATCCTCTTCTGGGGGAGCACATCCAAGGCTGATCTGCCCTGAGCCGTGTTTGGTGTGGCTGCTGCACCCACAACAGTATTTACAGAGCTGGTCCTAATGTATTCTGCGATTTATTTTTAACCTACCGCAACAGAAAGCAGCGCTAAGAGAAACATGGCTCTTGCAGCTAGCCACTAAATACTTAAAACAAACAGCCTGAACAAAACCACTGGAGATCCCCCTCACCAGCACCTTCAAACACTGCTTGCAGCATACGGGAGATGATCATCATCTGCTCTCCTGATCAAAATCATATGCAAATTTCTCTTCAGTCAAGGCAGCAGAAATGACTTGCTAGGAAAATTTAGAACACTGCAGTCTATCTAAAAAAATCTGTCACGTGTATGATTTTATCACTACATTCACAACATTTTTTAAAGCATGTCAGCAAGAGAACTATATATAAGTGTACCAAATAATAATTTACTCAATAATAAAAAAACTAATCCCTAAAATTCAAAAAAAAGAAAAAGAAAAGAAAAAGAGAGGATAGGGAGGGTTGTTTTGTTGTGATTTTGCACAGCATACCTCTATTTAAATACTTCTGGAAGAACTTGAAAACCACCACTGGTGAACTCAGTTCATCTTCAACCTTAACAAAAATGAATAAATAAATATATTTTCACAGACTAACAATTTAACACTAAACGATCTTTTAGACTGCTGAGCCCAGCAGATCATTTTTTGACTGCAGTACCAACGTTCACACTGTCTTAACTCCTCAGAGTGTGAGTAAGCACATCAGTGAACAACGGGAACAAATTGTTACTCAGTTAGAGCAGAACTGTATCGATGTAAGACAGCACAACCGAACTCTGAGCACCACAAAGCAAGAAGCCTAAGCACATCCACTAACAGATTTACTGTACTGAAGAGAGTTAATTCAGCTTTTGTGTTCTCAGACATTAATGTTTAAAGAAAATTTTCTTCAAAAGAAGATTTCTTCCCAGAATTACTGTGGGACATCAGGAAAGTTCCAGCAGGAAAAATGATAGTTGACTCTGCTTTGGGGTAGGAGAAATGGACAAAGCAACCTCTGGAGGCAATCCCAGATCTGAGAAGCGCCCGAATGCAAGGTTTATTAAGGTGGAAGGGGCAAGTGCTACAGTAACTCCACTCCCAAAGCTACTAATACCCTTGGAAAAACAAGTTTTGCAGTAAAAGGGCTATTGTCATTCAGAATGATCCTAAAAAAAAAAAAAAACCTGTTGAAAAGGACATCCCACAAAAATTAAACTTGAAATTAATACATTTGCAATTCAAAAAATGCAATTTATGAAACAAATCCTGGTGCAGAACTCTGTGCTGCCATAATTTTTGCATGAAATTTCACAGGGTTCACAGCACCATCTCACAGGCAGCATGCAGTCAGAATGTGCTAGGCTCGTGGAAACTGGTTTCATAAACATATTACCAGTTTCATAAACGTATTACTGAAAATAATGATGTTTTAAACTGAAATTAAATCAAAATCTGGAGACAAGTTCTAGGTGTTATTGTCACCTCCACTGACACTACAAGAGTTCACAGCAACGGAACAAGTACACACACAACCAAGCTACACAACTGCACTGAACGCTTGAACTTAGATTCCAAGCATCCTCAAAGTAATTACTATGCTTTAAATAGTATTTTTAGGTAATTTCTTTTCAGTCAAAGTTGTTCTTATCATTTAATAGGTAAAGACTAAGCTATACAACCAAGTATTAAATGCAGACTGTACCGAAGTTTTAATGAAATCCAGGTTCTTCAAGTTTTCCAGCAACCTTTGACTCTAAAAGAGCACAGCAGAAGGGAAACAAAAAACAGGACAAAAATACGTTGTTTTAGAAACTGAAAATTATTCTGACAAACAGTCACCAGCATAATTTTTATTTGTGAACAAAATCCTATGAAGTGTGGAAGATCCATTCAGTTCGTTATAAATTTTCTAAGTAACAGAAATATTTCCTATTTTTAGTAGCACACTGACTACAAAGTGCTTTTTTATTGTCAGCGTGTTTGTTGACAAAGTTGCAGAGGTACTACAGTTCTGTTGACTAAATCACAGCGTGCAGCTGAGAAAATCAACTGTTCTGCTACCACAGCAACTGTTTGTAATAGCTTCCTAAATTATTCTCAATAGAAAAGATTCCTACAGTGTGGTTTAAGACTATTAATAGAGTGTTTTAAAAGCTAAGATCACTCTTAGATGCCACAAAAAACTTAATGACTAGTGACATTCTGACATTCTTTGTCACTCTTACAGGTCTTCCATGCCAACAGTTTCTTCGCTGGCCCTTGCAGAGACTTTCCACTACCCACCACCTCTTTGCCCTCTCTGAATTTTGAAGAAGCGCTACACTTTTACGCTACAAATGCTTTGTATATAAACAAGGCATTTTCTAACACACACATCATATTGAACTTTTTTTTTTTTAAACTCAAGTAAGGATCCTACTTCAAAACCAGTGCAGTTGCCAATTTATTTGAAGAAATGTGTTGAAATTCTTTTTGTCAAGCTTTATAATTTACCCGAATCAGTATAATGCCAAGTAAAGAAAAAAATAAAGTCTCTGAGCAGTTTTCAAACAAAATGGTTAACATAGGAAGTGACAGATTATTATGCAGTTTTGCAGTTTAGAAAGAACAAAGTTTGAGAACTCTGCATTAAAAAGCTAATAAAATGTACACTCTAACAGCACATCCCTCCCCTGAACATCACTGTTCTGCTTTTACTTGTTCATAACACAGTATGGACTAATGTCCCCATGTTGTCAACAACTACAGTGTTTCCAGCTGATTCCTCTACAATGCACCGCAATGATCAAACAGATGTACTACAGCTATACAGAAACATCCCCAGGTGTGACAGTGTGCTGCTTACTAGTTGTGAGGCGTGCTTTATCCTCTCCACAATGCCATCATGGCCCAAGTACTGCAGGGACAGCCACAGTGGCAGGGCACGAAGTTTCTCCACAGGCTGACTTGATGTCAGCCCAGCTGCTAAGGACTGAAGAGGAAAACAAAACAAACTGCCATTAACATTTTCCCAGTTATTCCATTTTTGCCAGATTAGAGAATGTGTTGCAGTTTAAATAGGGGATCTTCTGCAAATTATAATTTAGATGCATATTAAACTAAAAGGCTTAATGATGAAGCCTACTATAGAAGACACCATGTGATTGCAATTAAAGTCTCACGGTCTTGAGTATAATGACTGAAAAGCTGAACATACCAAAGAAGGATCCTCATGTCTGTAGAGCGTCACTGCAGGTACAGCTGGCAGACCCAGCCAGGAGCCCAGAGTCAGAGTCATGCTGTCACATTTTGTAGCAGCCTGAATTTTATTACAACAAGCAGAATAAAAACCACACGCATTTTGGTTAGGCCATGACTTTAAAGTCTGGAGCACATTATAAGGTTTCTAGATGGAGTAAAACATACCAGTACAGAAGAGGAGACATAACCCAGAGCCAAAGTTGCCAAATTCACACTAGAAAAATAAAGCAATATTAGCACATATTAAGTGTGCATTAAACAAGAGCGTTTTAATCTTCATTGTAAATGTTCCGTGTTGAAGTGCAAAGGGAGGTCAATTTTGTTCATATATATGTAAATGTAATTA
>VXAV01002621.1:19411-33335 GCA_013399715.1 Alectura lathami | reverse complement strand
CCTTCGTCTTTCTTGGGATGCACTGCTCCTGGGCTTGAAGGGGATGGTTCTTGACCAGCTCTCCTGGGCCCCTCTACCCTCCAGGACTTTGTGCCATGACACCCTGCTAAGAAGACCCCTGAAGAGGCCAAAGTCCACTCTCTTAAAATTCAGAGCAGCGAGCTTGCTGCCCAACCTCTTTGACTCCCTATATATCCTGAACTCTACAATTTTGTGATCACTGCAACCAAGGCTGCCCTTGAATATCACATTACTCACCAGCCCCTTCTTGTTGGTGAGAACAAGGTCCAGTATGGAACCCTTCCTTATGGGTTCCTCTATCACTGCACCAGTGGGTGGTGGGCATGGGATAGGCTCCCCAGGGCAGCAGGCATGGCTCCAAACTGCCGGAACTCAAGGAGTGTTTGGACACCATTCTGTTGAAAGAGGAAGTTGTCATCAATGCAATCCAGGATCCTCCTTAATTGCTGTTGCCCTGCTGTGTAGTCCTCTCAATAGATATCGGGGTGGTTGAAGTCCCCCATCAGGAGTATGGCTTGTGAATGTGAAGCTGCTCCTGTCTGTCTGTAGAGGGCCTCATCCACTCGGCCATCCTGATCAGGTGGCCTGTAGCAGACCCCTGCTATGAGGTCCCCTTCCCCTGCCTTCCCTTTAACTCTGACCCATAAGCACTCTGACAGCTCCTCATCCATCCCCAGGTGGAGCTCCATGGACTCCAGCCAGTCACTGACACAGAGGGCAACACCCCCTCCCCTTCTCCCCTGCCTGTCTTTCCTAAAGAGTTTATACCCATCTAACCATTTCTACATTCCAGTTGTGAGAGCCATCCCACCACGTCTCGGTGACGCCAGTGATGCCATAGCCCTACAGGCCTGCACGTATCTGCAGCTCATCCTGCTTGTTCCCCATACTCTGTGCATTAGTGTATCAGACATGTGTGTCGGGCTCCCACTGAGGCTGCTTTACCAGCTGGAGTTCCCCAGTCCTGCACTTCACATGCTCTCTTACTAGTCTGTGAACCTACTCCAAGCCCAGGGCACCCATTACCACCACAAGCCTTGAAGTTGGATGGATTGAGGACCCCCTCCCCCAGCAACTCTAGCTTAAAGCCCTCCTGACTAGATTGGAGAGCTTTTGGCCAAAGATGCTTTTCCCCTTCTCTGAGAGATGGACTCCATCAGCCCCCAGCAGACCAGATTTCTCAAACTGAGTTCCATGGCTTAGACAGCCAAAGCCCTGCCAACGGCACCACTCTCTTAACCATTTGTTGATGTTCTCAATTCAACTAGCCCTTTCACTCACCTTCCCCTAACCGGGAGGACCGCTGAGAAGATTGCCTGTGCTCCTGAGGCCTTTACTGCTGCTCCCAGTGCCTTGTGGTCCTTGATAGTTTTCATTTGCTCAATGCTGTTATAGCGGTGCCCACATGAAACAGCAGCACAGGGTAGTAATCACAAGGCCAGGCAACCTCTCAGTTACATCCTTGATACGGGTCCCTGGCAGGCAGCAGATCTCCCTAGGCAGCGGGTCAGGACAACAGGTGGGTGTCACGGTACCTCTTGGAAGAGAGCCACCCTTTGCTTTTTCTTGTTTGATGTAGTTGTTACATGACAGGGAGCTGGCCCAGCTGCCTTAGTCTTACCTGAGGACTTCACCTGATGCAGGTTGCTTTTCCCCCTCCATCTGCAGTGCCATGAAGCATCTGTGCAGAGGCACCTCAGGCTTAGTGGTAGGCTTAGAGGTAGGTTTCTTCCTCCTGCTGGTTCTTTCCTGTCAGTTTGCCGTTCCTCAGCCCCGCTGGTTTTTCCTCCATCTAGATGTGTTGGTGGAGGAGTTCGGGATTGTTTGGCCCCAGGCTGTGGATGCAGTACAGATTGCATTTGAGTCTGGATATCATTCTCCATTTCTGCCTCCCTGATACTCCGCAGCCTTTTGACCATCTCCTGCAGCTCAGCCACCTTCTGCAGGAGGTCCTCCAACTGGGAGCACCTTTTGCAGGCAAGCTTGCCTCCCACCTCTCTATTAGGAGAGAGAGCTAGGCATTCCCCATAGCTTGGGGTCTGCACAGCTGCCTCTCCCTTCAGCAGCTCCATCTAGGTGGAGGCAGTGGTCATCCCCAGGATGGATGGTGCATAGCCCCCTGCCAGGTCTGCGTTCTTTGCTCAGCGTCTGGTGCACACCATACTGCCTTGAGAGTCAGTTGCAATGTGCACCCGTGCTTCCGGAGCTGGCAGAGCTTCAGTGCCCTGACCTGCAAGGTACCCTTCTGGCTCCTACAGTCACTACGGAGGACGCCTGCGCACTGTTAGCCCACTCTGTGCTCAGTGGGCAGCAACTTGTCGCTGCCATCCCTGAGGCAACTTAGAGGCGACTGTATGGCCTCTATGCCATGGCAACGCTCACGCCATGTCAGCCTCTCTCGCCAGAGCTGCCGGCTGGGGTCAGGTGTCACCACTCTCCTCATTGTCCCTCTGGCAAGGGAAACTCCCGAAACTCCCCTCTGCCTTGAGAAGTACTGCTCTGTTCAGGCCGGGCCTGCTCCGAAGATACTGGTCTCAGCGACTGAGTGTTAGTTTTCTCCAATAGATTGCTATTTCAAGAGTTACAACATACAAAAATTGCTTTTGTGCTATGAAAACACCCAAAATGAACAAACGAAAAACACAACAAAATAAAACCATGCTTGTGTAGCATTGCCTAGAAGAACTGGAGTGACCCACTGGTGCCACAGCATCACCAAGGCTGAGTATGCAGAACCTATAACCTAAATGTTTTTTTTTTAGGGTGAAATCACAAAGTATGAGAAGTTGCATTGGAGTAAGTGGCTTTGACAGCAGCACCATGCATGGCATACATCTGATCACTGCTTGTAGAAGGTGTCTGTTGTTAACTCAGTACACCCTCACACTTCCAGCACTGTTTTTGCTACACGGTATTGTCTTGTTACCCTCTCTGTTCCTGCCCTTATTTCACTTTCTTTCTGAGTAAGTTGTAGATCCCCACTGCTTGGAAATCCTGCTTTCTTGCTTCTCTTCAGTATTTTATTTCCAAACATTGCTGTGCACAAACTATGGCAGAACGCTCTCATCAGCTTCTGAATAGAGTCAACAGTTATTGCTGGAACCATGACTCTAGGGTTACTGGAAAAGCTGAATTGTTATCGGCAACATAACCTAAACAAGGTTTAAACCAGAGCACAGCCTTCAGGTAGTGGGTTAAAAATGTCAGAACTTGGTTTCAAGACAAAGTAATAATCCTGGCCTTGAAGATCAAAGGAGGAGCAAGCATATCCTCCTGTTTCAGCTGCCTAACTTATTGCTGTTAAGATGGACCTTCAGTCCTGGACAAGAGGAAAAAAATCAATATTAATCCACTCAGACTTGTAATGGAAGAATGTGGTCACATAAAGTATCACTGGGTGGTGCAGGATTGCAGCTGGAGTTTGAAGACAGATGCTGTAGGTTTGCTATGGAAACAGTAGACCATAACATCCTATCCGATACAGAAAAATCAATCACACAGCTACTAGCTGGAAACTGCTACACTTTGAGGAAAGAATATAAAGTACTTTGAGCAGTTGTTAAACAGAAGAGGTTTCATAATTATTTAATCACTTTGGAGGTCAAGGCAATTAAAATATCTGCCAGTATTTTCTCTGAGATTTGTTTTCAGATGGGGGGGAAGAGAAGGATAATATTTTCTCAGTGTTCATTTCTTCACTTAAATGGTGACATACAGAGACAATAACAAACAACACTGCAGACCAGACACACTGTGTTTCTTTTTGTTTGTTTGTTTGTTTTTTTCCAGCTAGAAACTACGTCATGTTTTTATTTGGAAACTAGAAAAGGCTTTAAAGAAAAAAAAAAAAAAAGGAAAGAAAACACATTGTCATGCTGTTTCCTGCAACATATCAACAGCTCTCTGTTCTCTGTGCTGATGGGGGGGTTCTCTTTGAGAATATGTTTTGCGAAATGACTAACAGTAGCTATGAAATCTTACGAGTTCAAATGTACAATGGATGCTGATATCTGTGGTCTCTCTAGCTGCATTAGGCCCATTTGTTACCAAAGATTTTATTATTTAATGTCAATTGCCAGTCCATCTGAAAATAAATACACAGTTAGCCCTTGTTACATGGCTTTGTAACCTAGCTATTTTAATCACAGCAAGCCAAGTGTCACTGACAACATTTACCTTGGATGACCCCTTCTGTGAGGCTGAGAATTCCTTTGGAAAGAATAAGCAAATTACATTGCTTTTGAAAGCACACTTAATCAACTGCATGAGATAAACAACAGGTCTTAGTCCATTTCCTAAGTATGCTTTCCAAAGTAAAGTAAAAAAATAGTAATACTCAACCTGATGAAAGTCAAAGGTGAATGACACTTAAGTAGAACTTGCAGAGAGATCTTCTATAATAGTGATGAGGCTGAATTACAAATTATGAGAAGTTAACAGTAGCTGCCTGTAGCTACCTGTCCTGGGAATTGACTAAAAACATCTGAAGATGGTCCAGCTACTTCTTCCAAGAAACACACAAAAAAATTATAATTCCCCAATTCTGCAGCTGGTGTTCAATGTAATTTTATACAAAGTGGTGGTTTTGCACAAGATAAAAACTTTTCCTGGGAAAATTTTTGCATATGCAAACCTGATAGATAGCAAATGCATTAATGTATAAAGTTACCATTGTTTCTGACTCCTGAAAATAAAGTACAACACATTATTAATTATCCAAAAGCAATCCCAGAAATGAATTATCCATGATTTATCATTGGCTATTGATAGTATTCTTTCCACTGAAGTTGCTTAGGCCAAACAATCAGAGCAAACAATATTGCCAGCTAGCGTATCATTAGAAACCAAATTTAAACCATGAGCAGCAAATAGTCAGAGCAAACAGATCACAGATCTTCCCTACTATCTGGTAAACATCTGCATATTGCCAAGAGAACTGAAGAATTAAATGATGTGTAAGATGCATGCTGTTTTATAAAGGAGCATAAATGATAAAATAAATATGGACCAACCCCTAAATGTCTTCAGCACTTTCCTCATCAGCTGCAAAAAAAAAAAAAAAAAAAAAAAATTACAATTTCTGCCTAATTACGGGAAACATTCAAATATATTCCATATATGTACACGTATATCTCATTGTGTATAAACACATATATGCTTCTGTGATCATTGTTTTTTTCCCCACTATTCCTGCTCTCACTTATTTCAAGTCTTTGCACTGGCACTGTGATTGAGCTTAGACTGGAATTTTTGGGCAACAGTGTGCAATCTTGGTGAAGTGCGGTGTGCAAACGTTGGATACAACCTGTGGAAGTAAACAGCAATCAATCTCTAATCCCATAAAGCATGTATTACATTATTTTTTGAAAAGGTCAGAAAGAAAAATGGGATGCACTGTAGAGGTCAATCTTGTCCTTCGAAAAAGGTGTCACTGCCATTAAAGTTAATGTGAGTTGTGCATGTTTTTCCAAGGACGGAGTTTATATACTCAAGTAGTTAACTTATCTGAAGGACTGAGGCTGGCAGTGTATCAAGTGAAGTGGGATAACTACACTTTCTTTGAATAAATCAGTTAACTAAATGAACATCACCATTCATGCTCTTGCTCTGAAAGGGAAAACAGGACCAGTGGTTATGTTTGAAGTAATGGCAATTGGCAAATGGCATGGCTCTAAGAATCAAGAAGGCAAATGTTGGGCACTCCTCTGTAAAACTGTTCAGATATGATTGAATTATGCTTTTTGTTATTGGGAGTCAATTGTGTAGTAGAAATATTTAAAAATAAGCATGAATTTTCCTGAGTAAAAGACTGGTCATCCACCTTTGGACATTAGTAGAATTCGGACCAGGCACTGAAGCACATAAAGGTATCATCTTTTTATTTATTTATTATGTAAAAGAAAAAAAAAAAAAATGCTTGCTAGGCAGGTTTTTCCTCAAGCTCTTACCAGCTTTATGTATTATTCATTCTCATCCCAGGAAGAGAAACTTGAAATATTCATCCACAGGATATTATTTTTAAAAAATTCTTTCCACAAGTACTATATACACTAAATGACTAAATCCTTTCTGAAACAGCCGAAGTGATTATCTTCTCTGAAGTCTCACTTTAAAATAGGTTAATAATTAAAACATTTTTACTCTAAGCCAGGCAAACAGTTAATAGGATGAAACGGTTACTTGGAGAGAAGCTATAGACTGAGCTTCTTTTACTTCAGGAGGCTATTATTTTAATTCTGCTGAGTTTTATTCTAACAAAATTAATCATTTCTGGGAAATGTTAACCACAATGACAGACTTCGCTATGCTGAATGTTTTACAAGGAAGCTGTTTCAAGCCATAAGCTGCCACCACAAGCAAACAACTGATGGCCAGCAGTGTTTTTGTTAGACTCTGACAAGGGAATCAATAAAAAGACACGGCAAAGGTTCAATCAGAACAGACACCACTAATACGAATGGCCTTTTGGGACCCACGGAAGCGTGGAACTGCTTTTCCATGTTAATTTCTCCTCGCTACCCTTGGGGTTATCACCTTCTTTGGCCCCTGTTAATTAAAAACTGCCTCCTGTTAAAGTTCTTTGGCAGACATTCGCCTTGTGTCAACCCATTTTGTTGGCTGCCGAGAGAGGAAATGAAGGGAAGGAGAATTATGAAACTGCCGCATGAAACGCTGCCAAAACCCTTCCTTACAACCGCCACTCAAAACAAATGTGCAGATTGCTCTCTCCATCCCTTCAAATACCGAGATGAACTTACAGATGACATGCAAAAGGCAGATTTTAAATATTCATTATCCAACTGTCTGTTTTTATGAGGATAGGGCTATAGACGTAGCCCTGATTATAGCTGTGCGAATAATTGATTTCTCATGTGGGGAGCCAAGTGAAAATAATAGAAGGAAAGTATATATTTTTGATATGTTCAAATAAAGCTCATGTACATTTTTTTTTCCTTGTCTTTATCTTTCCAAAGTGAAAGACACTCATCCTCCCCAGCTCCTCCCAAAGTGTGTCATGTTCATGTATCATTTCACTGGGAAACATTTCAGTTCTGGCCAGTTCATAAGAGAAGCAAGAGCAATGAAATGACAGAGTTTCCAAGAATGAGAGGGAGAAGCAGTAGCTCTATTTTACTTAATAGTTCAGTGATTAGAACACTTATCTTGGATAGATTCCATCTCTGTCACCTGTCTGAAGAGATTTGGATCCCTCTGTCCCAAGAGACCACAAAGGTATTGAAAGGGGAGAAGGATCAGAGGTCCTAATGTAGCTGTCCTCTTCCTCTGTACAAATAATTAAATACCCGTTAGACTGAGGACCCAGTCGACCCAGTCAACCCAGCCAGGTGCTGATATTTATTCCCCTTTCCATCTCAGCAATCATTTAATTATTTTATTCAAAATATAAATTGTACCTAACCAAAAGAACGGTGAGTCCTACCCAAAATACCCTATCATGCCTCCATTCAGGAGGATATTCCTTGCATATGCAAGGAAAGCGAAACATAGACTCAGACCGAGATTCAGGGCACACAGGTGGTAAAAACTCTGCCCTTGAGGCTCTACTAGAGTCTGCTGCTCTGAGCAGCAGGCTCGTGAAGATGACCTCCAGAAGTCCCCTCCAATCAACACGTCAATGATTTTTTATGCCGCAGCCAGGACTGGATTGTGCCTCTTTGTTCCAGGACACAATCTCACAGAAGCTAAAGGATGACTCAGCAGTACTTTCCAGGCCAACTGGGTAGACGAAGGGAAAAGACATTTCTGAAACCTTATCCAGTGTGATGCATAGAATAAAGGTAAATAGGCTTCTGGAGCAAGTCCTGATTTTTCCTATATGATAATTAGGTGTTGCAAACCTTTTGAAGATCCCTGCGTTTCTTTGTAATATGTTGACACATCACCTAGCACTTCTGCTGCAGAGGCAGATGCTCCCCTCCAAAGCACAGATCAGCCCTTTGACTTGTCCACTTCTGAATCCTTCCAGGCCTGTCACTGCAGACTCTTCCTTCCTAGGAGAAGAGCGTATAATCTTTCCTTATGCTAGCCGAGGTAACGCCCTAGGTCTCCTGTATCTTTAAACCTCATTGGAATTCTGAGGCTGACCAAGAGTTTTCAAAACATTTTCCTTCTTCCACTACTTTCTCTGACATTATTTATTTCCACCTTCCATTTAAAACCTGTTCTCCAGAATTCTACTAAGCTTTCCAAGCTTTCTGAGTTAAGAATTCTGTGGCTCTAAACTCTTCTTTTTTTAAAAAATAAGGCAGATCCCGTCATTTTTGTTGTGTTTTTAGTATATAGCCATGCTTTAAAGTTTTAAGGCACTATACTCTTGATATCTACAAAGCAAATGCAATAGTCTGATCCTCAACCAATATGCATATGGAACATCCATCAGTGTCAGGCTTATGACATCTGATCACCTGGTCTATTGTGACAAAATTTTCTATTTGTCATTATTCATTTATTTCATCTGTATCATGTCACTGAGAGTCCCAAGAAAATAAATCTGGTGGATCATTACTCTCTCAAAAAGTTACAGTTGCATTAAAAAGATGTTTAGATAGGATTTACTATTTGATTTCAAAGACATACATTGAGAAATTTGATGTTAAAAGGTGGAATTTTAATATGGAAGGTGAGTCAATTCACCACAGATCAGTGGCTTACAAGATGCTAGCATTTATTATAAGGTAAATTATACATTTTACTCATTGTACATGAATCAGATCAGCCAAAATAAGCACTTCCCTGAACATTTACTAATTCATAAAATCAAGTCTTTGTTTTGAAAAATTTTAGTAATGTTTAGAAATCAGTGCCTCCTACCCACAGATTTCTTATTAACCTAGAATGTTGAGTCCTGGATAAAGGTATAATCAAAAACCTTTTCATCCTACATTTAGCATAGGATATTAACGTGACATTTTCAAAGATAATTGCAAGCATTCATGCTGCAAAACTTGTGTAGAAATATCATGTGATTCTCCAGGTAAATGAAGAAGTTCCATTGTTGCTATAAGCACATACATTTGAAAACGTGTTTTTCTTTAACCAAGTATTTCAGCTTTCAAATTACTTGGTTATATTTTCTGCATTTTTTATTAGGGGAAAAAAAAAAAAAAAAAAAGTTGTCTTAAGAAAAATAAATTTGGGATCAATTAGTGTGAAGATAAGGAAAAACCTAGTTTGTGAATTAATTTGTAAAAAGCCTGTCTAGGGTTTGTACTTCTTCCTTTTAACTTCCGTTCACCACAGGGGAAAATGAAGGATTCCAGATGAATGAGGGATTACATATGATTTTTTCTCTTTTTTTTTTCCTCCTTTCTTTTCTTTTTCTGTAAAAACAGAAGAACACCAGAAATTAAATAATTTCATTGTGCAGAATTAATGCAATTTCTTCTTCAGTACTAATGTATATTCAATGTCGGCTAATTCTTGATAAAGAACACATTAAATTGTGCAAAAGTAGTAGAATTTCATCTGGTTGGGTGTCTTGCCGTAGTGGAACTACTTGCATTTGGGCCAGAGTCTCATGGGCATTTTTGAAGAGGTCATAACAAATATTTGTTACCTCGATCACTTAATATCTGTTCCTGGAAGAAAAGGTCCGGTAATACGGCATTTTCAAGGCAAGACTGAGAGCCCCTTTTGACTTGAAATCTCGTGTAACTGAAGAAAATGATGTGGGAGCAGCAAGCAGAGAGAAGCAGCTTTGAGGAGAGGATCTCTTCATTAGTAAAAGACAAATGACGGCCTCCAGCAAACTTGTTGAAGACTTGTCAAAATATCTGAAGTAAGTGTTACAATCCTGTCATGAGGTGTTTATAAAAAGGTTGGAAGGATAATAAGGAAAAGAATGTGCATTTGCTGAAATGTCCGCCCCTGCAAGTGACTACAGTAAGGCAGCATGGCAAAAGTCTGCAGGTCTTTTGTTTAAAAAGTTAGGGCTCCAGAAGCTTTTTCACATTGTACAGAACCAGTCCTGCCACAAATAGCACAACACGATACAGTCCCAACACTAATCTTCTGCTTTCTTGTCATCTTCTGCTTTCATTTTTTCCATCTTGGTGGCAGAAAAAGGTGCAAACATAAAAAATCCAGCTTTAAAAACAATGAGATTTGGGTCTCTATAAGATCTTCTAACATCACTGAGAGCTGAAATAAAACAACAGTAACTGAAGGGAAGCATATATTTGTTGATATCTCAGTAAGTTTTGCATCAAGTTCCAAGATAAAAGATGATGCATTATTTATGGACTGAATCTCGTCTGAAAATTTATTTTGCCAATATGATATAACTGGTCCAGAGCTGAGGGCAAAGCTAGAATTCTGTGCATCCATGTCTCTATGTCTATGAGTCTTTGCGTTTCTTTGTAAGCAAATATATGCCTGCATGTTCAACTCATATATTTGTATGATAGAGACTGTCATGTTTTTTCTCTTAAACAACTGCATGTTATTTACCTTCATTGAAAAGCATATGCTTTGAGGAAAGGTGTAGGTCTAAAAATTGCTTCAACCAAGCCAGGAAAATGTCTGGAAAAGTAGCTGGATGAGATTTGAACACCATGATATTTTACGTTTTGTAAATTCAAATATCACAACATCTGCAGCATGAAACCCACAACACAGCATGAAAAACTGTTTGTTATTTTAAGTACGTATCTGAAGGCTCCTGTACATTTTAAATGAATATTCCCAACCACAGCTCACAAAAGCAAGTAACATATATCATCTGCAGTCACACATCAAACCAAGTTAAATGTTTGACATTGCATTCACTATAAGGTAAGTAAATTGTTATGGTGTATAAAGATGCACACAAAACCTTCCCTAACTCAGAAAGGTAAATCAGGTTATATTATCTATAAATATCTGACAGTAATATACAGGATGAATCCTATTTTTTTTTCCTTTTGAAGTTTAATATTTTATTATAGTAAAAGTGAGCAGAGCAGCTAGTGCATCCCCTTCTGACAACCCGTTTCTTTGTCTAATTTCCATTTGTTTCTTTGGCAGCTAAAACACCTTGAAATTACCTTCTCCAGCGTGGAAGAATGATTTTTTTCCCTGGCTCTAGCTGTCAGAGTGATTAGAATTTTAATTAGTAAAGCAGAGAGGAGGGAGGAAAATCACAGAGAAAGGCGCTTGAAAGATTCACAAGCGCTGGGGAAGACAAAGAGATGTCGGAGGCAGCTGCGCAGCTTGTTTTATTTTACAGCAGCAATTGCAGGGCTATACTTGAGCTCTAACACAGCACCATCCTTTAGCCCTTTTACAATGCCAGGCTTCTGGGGCATTAGAAAACATTTTTATCAGTTGTCACTCAGAGCAAGGCAAGGTTTTTAAAGCATTCCAACTAGGAATGGCTCCACTGCTGGGCTTCTTTTTGCCCTTTGATCTGCTCTGCAGGACTGAGTTCAGGACTCCAGCCACAAAGACAAGATTATCAATGTTACAGATGCTGGCATCGAAGTATTATGCCAATTAGTATCATAATTATAGATCAACATCTGGGCTTTTTATAAAACACAGGGAGCTCCTTAAAGCTGAAGGGCTTATGGAGGAAAGAAACGGTGGAAAGCTTGCAACAAATGATACCAAACATACATGAATTTGAAACAAAAAAAAAATGTATTTTAACTCCAGAAGCACTGTAAATGGTCATTCAGCTGTCAGTGATCTACGTGGGCATTTTGCCTTGACATTGCATCGTTGATGCCAGGCATCAGCACAAGAGGCAGCGTGGACCAGGAGGAGAGGCCTCTTAAAGGCTACCAAGGTGGGCTCTGGGTTCGTACATGGCTGCATCGCACCCAGGAGTTGGGGAGCCTTGGATACAGCTTACTCACCTTGGAAGCCCCCCAGCTCTCCCCAGACTCTTGGCACGTACCTCCAGGGTTTCTGCCCGTCCCTAGCTGGAGCAGAGCCAAGAGGCTGGCAGCTGGGGGGGCTCCTGGGGCTCTGTTCTTCACCAGGTCTGCCCGCCTCACTCCCCGCTGTTATCACTATCACTATTGTCACTTGCATTATATGTGCGCATTTGGCTGACAACTAAGATCAGCAGCACACTGTGCATGGCTAGGTATGTGCACGTACTAAATGCAGGATGAATATGTGCTATTATCTATTCAACAGCAGGAGAGTGCAGAAGCTGAGGTTCTGAGTGGCAGAATGGGAAATTGAATCCCATTCCAGTGCCTGAACAACAAATTTATTATTTCTAAACTCACATCCTCTCAACACAGTCCTTGTACTCAAAGATATTTTAATCAGCTGAGAGGAAAATCATTTTCTGTCTCTGCAGGGACAGGTCCTGAATTCCTCACTCACATCAGAGATTTACTTCCACTCTTGATTTCATTCCACTTGATTTTCTGCTTTTAGCAGATAACAAAAGAGTAATAAGCAAAGTAGATTTAACACATTTTAAAAGAGGATTATCAATCTGTGCCACTGATCTCTCAAAACAAATGTGTGTGTGCTCTTATGTCACCAGCTATTCCAAAGGTTAGTCATTCACAAGAATATTCACTAGGAGCTGCTAAGATTTTCTGAACACTTTGACAGCTGCTTTAATTCTATTCCACAATCAGCTTTAGCTATTGTTCTAACTAAAATAAAAGACAGGAGTTACAAGTCAGCTTCTTGCAGAGGATCGTAGTCCAGTCTCTAGCAAATACTCTACCAAGGTAACAAATTGGCTTGCTGACCTTTTGTCTAGTAACATAGCACATGACATACATGTAATTTATGGAAATCAATCCACAGAGAATTTTTAGTTTCGTGTAATTATAGCTCAGTGCAAGATCTAAATAAAAGTGAAGAAAAGGTCATTAGCAATGTAGAAGAACAATACAGATAAACCCAAAAAGTCAGGTTCAAATCACTGATTTTAACTACACAGCTGTAAATACTGGTAAGAAGCCAATAATTACAGCTAAAGTCAATTGCCAGCTGTTTTAAAGCACAGCATTGAAAGCAATATTGCAATTGCTACCTTTTAGTCCTGGCTGCTAAAATAGTAGACAAGAAACAGAAAACTAAAATCCAGACCTTTAAAAATAGCTCACCATTTTTAAACTTTAATTGCTTGCCTGCTCTGAAATCATTTACATTTTATAGTATGTTTAGAGAGAGGGAAGATCTTGTACAGTGCTTTTACCACTATGATGATCTCATTTTAATATGTCACGGTGAAAACCATATGTGCGTACAAAAATTCTAAGGGAGCTAATGTTTGAGATTTCCCTCCAGCTGAGAGCACCCAGTGGACATAACATGAGGTAATGAAAGCACAAGAAACTGCCTGCTTTTCCGCTAATGGTCAGACCAGCAAACACACCAAGAGATCAGATCTTCTTGATGTAACATGTATGGGAGAATCAGAGATGCGTCTTCTGCTCTTTCTAACCTTGAGCTGGAGCTACTATTTCTGAGGTGTCATCTTATCTTTATTGCCCCACTAGAGCCTTTGTGGGTTTAGTAGAATTCTTACCAGCTAGAATAAGTGCAGTTTATTCCTTCAAGGTTGAATCCGGTCTGTATTTCTACAATGATGAGGGTGTTAAGAGTTCTGGAAATAAACAGCCATTCGATTTCTGCACTCTCAGCTGATCTGTTACTACAAAAAAATTGAACTGTCCACCGTCTTAAAATCTCGTTTCATACCACCTTGGAAAATGCCTTGAACTGAAGATTTCACACAAATTATTCCTGATTTAGGTCTTAAAATGCACTGAATACAATACATGCCACCCCAGTGACCTAAGAGCTGCTAAGTGGTCAGCATTATGCCTCTGTATAAATCCTACATATTCAGTGGCCGAATACTCACAATCATCAGTTGCCCACTTACATCACAGAAAGATTACCATAATAAGGTAAATGAACATCA
>VXAV01002619.1:41804-58168 GCA_013399715.1 Alectura lathami | reverse complement strand
GTGCCGGGCCGGGCCGGGCCGGGCCGGGCCGAGCAGGGCGGAACGCTCGGCAGGAGCGGGCACTGAGAGCGCCGGGGCGGGCCGTGCTAGTGGGAACAGGTGTTCCCTGCCCGTGGCCCGGGTAGAGCTGTGCTGGGCTTACGGAAGGTTTGGGTCAAAATGTACAGTGTCGTTTGCCTCCCGCACAGCTGCTTTGTAGTCTTCTTTTTCTCCATCACAACGAGCACTTCATAAAATCTATTTTCTTTTTTTTTAGTTTTATTTGTTTGTAAAGGCTGTTAATGGATAGGATGGGTACTTGGACTTCAGTTAGGAGGTTGCTTGCTGAGAGTGTTGTTTCTTTTTTGTTTGGGACTTCGAATCAAGCTGTGAAGCTACTAACACTTGAAGGAAGGAATTAGCTAAAAGAGAGTAACATCATGCTCTTGTATGTTTTGCTTGGCTTCGTTTGCTTACTTTGTGTCTATATTTCTGTTTTCTAGAATTGATTTTGGAGACATGCTGTCGCCCCGCGATACAGAGATGGCCAGACCTGGCCGAAAGCAAAGCTCTCAGAAAAGAGTTTCTAGTATCCTTTTTCTGCAAAGGCTTTTTGCCTTCTGTTTAGCTGTTGCTTGCTATATGCATGAAGTACTTGTATCCCTGCTTCTTCAGCAGCGGAGTGGATTACTTGGCCTTCACAGGAGAACTTAGGAATGAGCCAAAGGATACGACTACGTGCTTTGTCACAGAATAGTATTTCTTCTGAATGGAAGTTTTCTCTCCCCCCCCCTTTTTCCCCTCTGTTGTCTTCATAAATCACAAACTGTGGCAAAGCTGTTGCAGAGATGTCTTGGAATGCATTATTCACGGGAGTTCAGGGAAAGTAAGAGGTTGTCAGAATGCTTGTCGAGTAGTTCTTGGCTTTATTTAGGTTGGTAATTTCAGTTGCGGACCAATCCGGATGCAGGGATGTTGTACTGACCTTTCTGTAGCATGGTGTTTTACAGCTTTTCACAGGCCTATGAACTCAGGTTGCTGTCAGCCTAGAGAACTGGGTGAGCCATAGCTGACTCCACCCCTGAGTTTTCCTCACTCCGTTAAAATAAGATGTTGTTTTTGTGGTTCTTTGCATGTATTTTGAGTTATCCGGGTATTGTGTTTATTCATGGCATCACAGCTTCCCATCTGCAGTAACAGCAAGGGAAGTCCTTGTACATAGATTAAATTTCCACAGATGTTTTTTCTCCCCAATTATTTACAGTAAGAAAAAGATATATAATAATTTGGCAGCTAATATAATGGTGTTTTTCTTAATGTGGTAGCAAAGGAATCCACACGTGCTCATCCTTCTGTTTTGGTTTAAGCGCTCTTTAACTTGTTAATTATTCAGTTTTTACGTCCCTGGATGACACTACTGGAAACATGACGCCCAGAGGGCAGCTGATTTCCCGAACTCCCAGTTCGTTTCTTCGCCAGCCGTGTAAGACTCCTTCCTTTCTTTAATACTTGATTAAAAGGAATAATGCGCTTATGAACATACTGCCTTCAGCTCTGGAGCCTCCAGCCTGAGGAGGACATGGAGCTCTTAGTGTGGGTCCAGAGGAGGCCACGAGGATGCTCAGAGGCTGGAGCACCTCTCCTAGGAAGGAAGGCTGAGGGAGCTGGGCTTGTTCAGCCTGGAGAAGAGAAGGCTCTGGGGAGACTTCATTGTGGCCTTCTAGTACCTAAAGGGGGCCTACGGGAAAGCTGTGGAGGGGCTGTTTGTCAGGGGTGGAGTGATAGGACAAGGGGGAATGGCTTTAAACTAAAGGAGGGGAGATTTAGATTAGATGTTAAGAGGAAATTCTTTACTCCGAGGGTGGTGAGGCCCTGGCACAGGCTGCCCAGAGGAGCTGTGGGTGCCCCATCCCTGGGAGTGCTCAAGGCCAGGCTGGATGGGCCCTGGGCAGCCTGATCCAGTGGGTGGCAGCCAGCCCGCGGCAGGGGGTGGAACAGGATGATCTTTAAAGTCCCTTCCAACCCAGGCCATTCTGAGATTCCCATTCGGTCTGAAACGACAATAGGCACACTTTGTCTTTACGTTTATACGTGCTCTACCTGGAAGATCAGTGCTTGAGAAAGCTTCACACTTGACAAATGGAGCTTGTATAACCCTAACACAACCAGATGTGTAGAGCACTAAGTTCCGTAATTCATAATTAACTTTGTTCCTTCAAAGCATTGTTAGGCCTAAGACTTGTACTTTTGTAATTGGCATGTGTGGGTTTCATACTAGTCTTCTGATGGAAGGAAAATAGTTATGGAGAGGAGCAAGTTACTTCTGCATCAGGTTGGTTGGTCTGTTTGTGAGCAGGATTCGTGAATACCTCCAGCTCCATTAGAGGATTACTCTCAGAGTTCCTTGATAGAGCACAGTGGCCTCGCACACTTTGTTTCCAGAAAAGTCTCTGTGTCTTCCAGTTTCTGCGCTAGCTCGAGGCTCCAAGAAGCAGACAGATATGTCTCCCATCCTGGGACTGGGAGGGAAATCTCCTCTGATTCTGCAGACTTCTGGACTGCTGGGCAACCAGTCTGTGGTAAGACCCTTGGAGCACCTTTTCCTGTTTAGCTCCTGTGGAACTTAAGAGTGGGCTACAAGTTGACCATGTCTCCCTGTTGTTTGCACTGCATGTGGTACAAGCTTCCTGTTACTGCTTCTGTTGCAGCCTGCCGCTAGTATTATTTCCTGCTGTGGTGTTCTTTGAGATGATGCAGTGAGGAGTGAAGAGGATTTTAGGGTCTTCTGAAATACACTATCTTAAGGTAGCCCTTAAAACATCAGCTTGTGACTGCAAAAATCTTGACTTTGCTTGTTTACAGACTCTTCAAATATGACTGCTCTGTCAGCAAATTAAACCTTCAGAATGTTTCTTATTTTAGCACTCCTCAGCATTAGGCTTTGTTTGAATGTTGATGTTTGAACTTCAAAGAGCAAGCTTTTCTGATTACTTTTCAGATGACATTACTTACCTTCTACTGGAGCATCTTTGGGAAAAACAACGATTAGAAAAGTCATCAGGAGGGACGACTAAAATATTTTATCTTTGTTTATTTTTAAATTGACTCAAAGCAATATGTGTTTCTGTATATGCACTTTAATTCATTCTCCCTTTTGGTTGTTCCTGTAGTTTGTTACAGCGCATTTGTTTCTTTAAATTGTAAGGTTCTGGAACCTATAGACTCTTGATCAGCATTGACATTGCTCTTAGCAGTAGCACTTTTCCTCTGATTCGGAGCCTCTTCATGTTCTGTAATAGTGTTTTGTGAGCGGAGTTAATTTTAGGTTAGCCTTTAGTGCTCTGACCCAAATCCAGTATGGTTTAGCAGAAGGAAACTTGGGACTAGACAAAAGCTTTTGCAGGAGGTTGATGGAAAAAGGACTTAAAATTATGTCTTGTGGAAATGTGCTTGCTGGCAGATTACAGCACTCATCAGGCCCTTTTGTATTTCCCACAGGGAGCTGATACCGTTTTTTCTGGAACTGAGCTCCTTGTTATTTTTACTCAGTTGTCTGAACATTTCAGAGTGCCATAGTGTTCTGTTCTGGCTGGCGAGAGGGCAGTAGTGGCAAGAGAGAGATCAGGCAAGAGAAATACTGTGGGTAGGCTGGGGCATAGAAGGAAGAACAATAGGTGTATGCCCACCATTTTTGGATGTGCTTAAGGGACTTAAGCAATGTCATCTGGCTTCCTTTCTGTCTGCTTTGGAACCATTTTAACAGTCAGGAAAATAATCAACCATTGTCATATCTCTGGGATTGGTGTGGCATTAGTTGCTGCTGGGAAAGCAGTTGCTGTCATGAAAACAGTTGTGGGAAGCCATCCTGTCCGTGCAGCCTGTGCACCTTCTCTTTGGGCCATTTCATTGTCTTATGTCAAATCCGTTATCAAACGCTTCCCCTGCAATACTCCCAAGGAAGTACAGCTATGTCTTTTCTTCCCACTTCAATGTTCATGTATTTTCTCCTGAAGGATGTGTTACTTCATTCAGTGGTTTTGAGCAATTCACCAAGAAGGCTGAAAGGCTGAAGTAAATGGTTCTGATTCAAATGTTAACTATTTTGTTTGATTTTTCACAGCTGCAGGTGAAGAATGGCACACAGTAGTTTAAAATACAAGGTCTGATTAGATTAGCATATACATTAGTTACTTCCCAGAGGAAAAACAAAATTCCCTTTTCTAGATCAAAATTTTAATATTTTCAGAGCTGCTTGTTAAAGTCACAGTTGTGCTTTGTCTAAAGGCAGTTACTTCATTACTAATTTTCAGGGTTGCTCTGTCTGTACCATTCATGTAGACTGAAAAAGCTTGGAGCAAGTAGTCTGAGGTTGCTGATTGTTTTCTTCATGTTGTTGTTTTGCTTGTAGTTGGATGAAAGCAACTGGACAGCCATGCTCTCGCCCCAGCAAACAGGAGTGTTTACAAATCTGGACATGACAGAAGATGTCACCATGAGCGCGGTGCTGCTACGTGAGGATGATCCTGGGGAAGCTGGTGAGACCCTCTGAGCTTTTCGACATAAGTGACCACATGGACACATTCTTGTTGGCTTAGGTATCTCTGTGCCCAAAACAGTCTAGTTCAGAAAGCTGACTTTTCCAGTTGTTGGAGTTCTGCCAGTTTGTTTTCTGTGGAACCTGCTGACACAAATGGGACGCTCTGGTGATGCAGTGCGCAGCTTGGATTAGCTTTGTGGACACAGACAAACAAGCTTGTCTTTAAAACTCTCAGACGACAGATTTACAGCAAATGTTTTAGAATTATGTGACTGGCCTCGTAGCTTCTTTGTGTCTTACTGTCTTAGCTGGCAAATTCTTCTGCCGTTACGGGATATTAGTAGTTTGTGTCATCATTGTCTTGGCTTACATTTATTAGCGTGAGATGCCTTGTCATCAGAAGGACTTCTTTCTAGTGCTGGGGTTTCTAACCACATGGAGTCTTATATGGCTTTCTTCTTCTTATGTGTATTCTAGCTACTATGAGCATGTACTCAGATTTCCTGCATTCCTTCCTGAAGCATACATCAACTACCATTTTCGATCTTGTGGATGAGTATGAAAATATATGTAGTAATCAGGTAAATAGTTTGTGTGTTTTTTTTTTTTTTTTATTATTCATTTTAATTTATAGCCCCTTCTGAAAGTTTTATTGCCATTTTTCTTTAAGCTGAGAAGTGGCAGTGCCTTAACATAGGTACTGTAAATCTTCCAGCTGGTTGCAGACTTAGGAGTCACAAAACACTGGCAATGAGCAGCATCTCTTTGCTCACATGCTGCTTTGACACAGGAATGCCTGTTGTGTAGCTTACTAAACACTAAAAATGTCACCCGGCTGTCATTCCACCAGCGGTGTCAAGCGTCAGCAGGTGTGTAGATGTTTCTGCTAGTGACAGTGAGCTGCATTAAAGAATACTTATTTCTCTCAGGTGAAAATAAATCATTTTACTGTGGTTGATCACAAAAGCGAGAGGAGGGCAGATAATTTTTTGAAAGGACTTTGTACCTGTGTACGTGTTAAGGAAATGCATTCTTGACGGAAAGTTGCTATACAGCTGCTCTGTACAGCTCTGTTTGTTGCTGGGGCTGAGCTGGAAAACGCTGAGGCACACTTCTCGTGAAGTGCGTACCACAGCCATGTTCCCTAGCGGGAAGGACACCGGAGAAGGCAAATCAGTGAGTTTGATTCTTGTGTGAGTTGTTGGAACCTGCGAGCTGAAATGTGACAGAAGGCTTCTTCCATTCCTCCTGTTTGAGAACATGGCTACCGTCTGCAAGGTCATGGCAGATAAAGTGGTTGTTTAGGTCATCCGAAGTTGGAAGGCTCGGGGTGTTGGTTGTGGTGCCAGGGAGCTACAGGAGCGAAGAGAGCAGTTCTGCGGATTGGCCTGGACGTTGCTGGGGTGGAAGGACAGCTCTGAGCTCTCATACTGCTCCCATCTGCACCCTGAGGTCTGGCCAGTGGCGCCTAGCAGCCGTGAGCTCTGGTCATATTTTCTGGGAGGTAACAGAAGGGAACAGGATCATGCACTTCTCTTGGTTATTTGGCGGTGGTGATGGCACACCTCATTCTCTCCTCTAAATCTGTTGCTCATCTTCCACTTAAAAACTGGTGAATAAATCAATGCCTAGCAAGTTGAGTGTTCCTAAAATATAAGATTTTAGGGCAGTTCTCAGAAGCAGTGGGAACTCTGGAACTAGCTACTCATGGGGAAGACTTTATCGCCTAAGTTTTCTTCATAATAGGTAGAGGAAAAGGTGACAGAATTTCTATTTAGTGAGACCGTAGATAGTGTGGTAACGATCAGTTTGGGTTTCTTCATTTACCAGAACCAGAGAGGAAAGGGCATCGTTCAGGCACTGATGAATACTGTCACAAACGGCAGCAGGGCTGACTTTATTTGATGGTGGTGTATGTGGAAGCCCGCTTTTTACAGCAGTTGCCTTCTCCCCCTTTCCAGTCTTCTGTATTTTGTTTTTGTTTGTTTTTTAATCCCTGTTTTATCCTGAATTTGTATAATGCCTGGCAAAACAGAGCTGCGCTCTTGTTTTCTGGCTTCTAGGNTTATTTTTTTTTTTTTTTTTTTTTTTTTTTTAGCATTCTCAATGAATTTATAGCATGGAGTACCATTAATTATCCCTGCTCCTAAATAGGTAAAGTTGGTTGTTGAGGGAAGTATTCAGGATAAAGAGAAGGTTACTGTAATGGCTTAGAAAAGAATGATGGGCAATATTAACGGTGTACACATTTATTTACTTCAGGTGAACATCCTGGGGAAAATAGTTTACAGAGCAACTCCGGGACAGCAAAAGTTTTCAAAAACCGCCAGTGTCCTGTGGCTTCTCAAGCAGGAGATGGTGACATGGAGGCTGTTGTCCTCACTCTACAGGTAATTTCCTTGAAAAGCCCGTCACTTCTTCACACTGAGCCAGCTTTCTTAGATATGTTGGGTATGAGGTTATAAACATGGACTGTCTGCTTAAGGAACTAGCTGCTGCTAATCACGCCTGTTTAGTATCTAGTCATGGAAGTTGAATGTTGTTAAAGGTTCTGTTGCTGCTTTTGTAACTTCTAGTATTTTTTGTAGAAGAACACTTGTAAAGGAATTTTTAAAAACTTTCTCTTGTATTATGTGTTCTGCTGAATTTTCTCAGCTTTATTTTAGTCATTAAGGTTTTGCACTTTTATTTCTAGAGACAGAATACAATCTGCGCTGGAAGATGAAACTGCATTTGAAATCACAGTAAGCTCAAGGGGGAAAATTGTTGTTACTGTTTTTAAGGGGTATGTTTTAAAGCTAAACCCTTACATTTTTTAATAGTGTTGCATTATTGCAGCCACTCAAAATTCAAAGGTAAACAAACCTAAACAAAGATGAGACCAATTTGATTTCTTTTAAGATAAGTATTAAATTATTCCACATATTATGAAAAGCGAATGTAACTGTATATTCAATGTTAAGTGGAGAACACTAGTGTAAACAGTTGTATCAACTCTACTTTGTTTTATTTCACTAAGTATTGCCCATAAAGTTGGAAAATCCACTGGAAGTAACTATGTATTTATTTTTGAAAGCTGCATTGGTAGTGATATACTCCCTGGGGCAGGGATCATTTTGCTTTGCCTAGAAGAACATGTGGTCTCAAGCTGTCTGGTACTCTGTGATCCTGATTCCAATTTATCTCAAGAGAAATCAAAATTTTGGAGCGTTCTTGTTTCAGCTGCAGTCTTCTTGTCTGTGTCAATACAGTGCTTCCAGCCTCTGCTGCCAGAATGTGCTTAGGAAGACAAAACAATAAGTGACTGCTTTTGTAAAATTTATGATTGTCATTGCTTTTTTTCTCAGTCATAAAATAGCTTCCTCTATGCTTCCCACTGCTAAGTTGTCAGTACTTTGAAATTAAACACTGCTGTGCCAAAAAGTCTCTTCCTCTCTGTAGGAAAATATGTGTATATTGTTCTGCTCTTGTTGTAGGAAAGCTGAATTAATGCAGGAGGGCAGAAAGAGGGATCAGGGTTTTGGGATGTGCATCTTTGTGTGGTTTGTTTTCCACTTGTCCATGTTTGTGTTCACTCAACACTGGGAAAATGTCTGGTGGATCTACTGGATAAAATCTTTGTGGCCATACATTTGAGTTATATTCTCAGTCTTATTTTTACACTTATTGTAGTGTAACAGGATGTAGATCATCCAAATAAAACAGATGTGTGGTTTTGAAAAAGGACAGGGGAGAGGTAGCATGGTGAGCTTGTAGCAAATCTGTGAGTTAATGTGTGTTCCGTTTGGTGTTCATGTGGTAAGCTTTCTCTTCCATGATGTAGTAATAGAATTCTTCTTCAACAGGTTTTAAATGCAAGCGAAAAGACACATGTAGACAACTTATTTCAGAAAGATTCACTTGTTCGACAGAGCCAGGTAGGACAACGTTTTTATGCTGAGAACGGAAATGGATGAGTAGACACTTCAATGTTTATGACACTAATGTTGCATCAGCTTTAGAAAACATGAGCTCTGTCACTTTATTAAGCTGTTTCTAACACTTACTTCTGTACGTTCGCTTCAGTGTGTTATTTTTTGTATGTGTGGAAATATCACTCCGGTTTCTGAAGATCAGAAACATTTTTCAGGCCAGGTTGGAGAGGATGGAAGGCTGAGAGCTGCTCTCATTGGGAGCATCTGGTACTGTTGATGGTGATTAACAAACTATTAGGTAGCACTGCAGTAACTGCAGCAGCAGAAACAGATTAACTGCCAAAACACCCCTCAAACAGGGTGCTTAAAAATAAAGTGGAGTAGTCTCAGGGTGTGTACACCTTGTATTACTGCGTAGGTAACAAGTAGATTCAGAGATGGGAGGAAGACAGCTGAAACATTGTGTTTGTTCTAAAAAAAGGCAATTCAATTTCATTCCAGCTGGTGGTAGATTGGCTGGAGAGCATTGCCAAGGATGAAATTGGGGACTTCTCTGACAATATTGAGTTTTATGCAAAATCTGTGTATTGGTGAGTGCAGACTTTCTTTGACTGCATACGTGCTTCTTTCGTGTGTCAGATTCACAGACCTACGCCCAGAGTCACTCCTAAATCAGAACCGGCTTCTTGAAAGTCTTGAAAGAATGAACTCATTCTTTTCCTTAAACTCTTAGGTGTAAAAATGGAGCTTCTCCCCAGATCGAGTATGTCTTCTCAAAAGTCAGGTACTACTTCTGGGAGGAGAGGATGACAGGAAAACTGTCAAAGCAGTTTAATTGAGTCTTCACCTGGATGCAGGCTTAATTTTTCATAATGAGGCACAACAGGAGGAGACGGTCACCTGCTGTGCAATGGGTAAAACCCTTCTCGTGTGTTTCTCAGGTGGTCAGTTCTTTGTCTGGCTTTGATTTCTGCCAGTTCTAGTTCTTGTCATCACTTTGTGTCATTGATCCTTCACCAGAAGGCATTATTGTCATCTGTATTATCAGTGGTGGATTTTATGGCAAAAAAGACCAAAGCCTACTTCTGATTCAGGCTGCCTGGAATAGACTACAGTGAACGCTAGGAGGAAATTTTGTCACAGAGAAATCAGTTATTAGTTTCAACAGATGAATGACTGAAATAATGGATCTTTTGAAAGAAATCAGAGCCATGCGAATTGATTCTTTATTGTATGTCGAGTGGAAATTTCACGTTTTCACTAGAGTAGTGCAGCCCATTGATACACAAACCAAGCCAAGTGTGTCTTTCCTGAAACCCTATTCCACTTAATCCAGAAATACTTTTTAATTACTGTCTTACTAAAATGTTTGCTAGAAATCCTTTTTTTTTCTCAAAACCATGTCACTGCTTTCAGGGAGAATACGCTCCACATCCTGAAGCAGCGACAGCTGAGCACGTACATTGGAAGTTCTCGAGCTCTGGTAACGGAGTTGGTAAGTGTTAGAGAAACACTTGAAACAGCTTGAAATGGGTACAAATTGGTTCAGAGAGAGCAGGT
The DNA here is from genome assembly GCA_013399715.1 of Alectura lathami. Taxonomy (NCBI): domain Eukaryota; kingdom Metazoa; phylum Chordata; class Aves; order Galliformes; family Megapodiidae; genus Alectura; species Alectura lathami. Next base: position 48,178 of record VXAV01002619.1, on the reverse strand, counting down.
TTGCTACTTCCACAGTGTTCCACCAATTTTTACATAGTTGCGTTATCTAAAAATTACTGTGCTGTATTAAAATGGAAACACATTAAGTGGGAAAAGATGAAAGTCAGGACAGAAATTGTGAAGCAGTAAGGAACTAGCTGGTGGGAAGATATTAGCGTTGAAGTTGTAGAATAATTGAGAAGATAATTAAAATTACTAGGTCTGTCAGATGAATGAGGTTCTGGAAAAGTTTTTTGTGATAATGAAAGAAATTTCACCAGTTTTAGTGGGGAGTTTTGAAAATTTTGTGAAGTAATTAGCAGTGGACAGGACTTAATGAGCCAGGATGCTTCTGGAGTTGTTCTGGGGTATGTGGGCTTCTGTTTCTGTTCAGCAGTCACTTTTTCTTTTCCTAACGCAGGTGCCTGTGGTCTATTTAGTGAAATAAATGGTTTTGTTAGTACACTTTCTCTGCAACAAGCTCATGTTCCTAACTAGAAAAGATACAGAACTGATTGGAAGCCCTTGCAGTGAGAGCTCACTGTCTTTATAAGGTAGCTAGCACAGCGAGACTAAATCCTGGAGGGATTTCCTGAGAGCTACTGTAGTAAGAGCTGATAGGAAGGAAGTCAGGGAAAAGATTAAAAAAAAAAAGACTGTCCAGTAGATGGAGATAATGAACTATCTGTGACAGCAAAGCAATCCTGGAAGATGAATGCAGTTGGAGAGTGATCAGGGCATTGATTGAAAAGTGGCTTGAGAAAATGCATTTGGATTAAGTAGGAGCAAGTACAGCTGCTGGGAGAGGGCTTCGGAGAAGGTGGAGAAGAACAGCCAGTCTGGTAGGTGGAGAGGCAGAAGGGGAAAGGACGTTTAAAAGTGAGAAGAGCTGGAAGATGGAAGGTTTGGGCAAAGACAAGGCGGTGGAGTAAATAAAGGGATTAATAAAGGCTCCCTCTAATAGGAGCAGCCACAGAAGAGGAATAAAAGAAATGGGAGAGGAAAGACAGGGAAATGTCGTGTAAGATATTATGTGGGCTGTGCAGCGTGTTGTGCCAGCGTGAAATTACTACTCCAAATTATACAACAGGACAAGAAGTCACTGGAAGAGGCAGATAGGCGTTGTGTGAATGGATGGTGCCTTTTTTCCCTTGCAGGATCCAGATGCTCCCATAAGACAGAAACTGCCCCTTGACGATTTGGATCAAGAAGATGATGCAAGGCTGCTGAAGTATCTCTTCACTCTTATCAGAGCAGGGATGACAGACGAGGTAAGCCACAGAAAGATAACGACTCTTCTTGGTTAACTAGCTTCGCTTACTTAAGCTAATTACAAGCTCCATAGGAGAGTGTCTGGCTTGCAGGGATTTAATTTTCAGTTAACTGTCAGTACTGATTGTGACAGATGCTAGATTTGTAGTGAAAAAATCTTACATGTAGTTAACTAATTTCACGTGTAGAACAGATGTTACAGAAAACAGTTGCACCTTTATAGTTTTTGGTTGCTTGATAATGTAATTTTTTTTTTAAACTGTAGTGGCTTTATACAAAACACTGCCAGACAAACACATGGGATTTTTTAAAGAACTTCCTAACTGCATGCGTAATAATCAGTAGATTATCATATAGGCGTGGAACATGCTTGCAGTTTTAACTAGAGAGAGATTTTATGTATGCTTTCCTTAGAAATAGCATTAAATTAAGCACCCTTTACTTGCTCCACTCCTCTGATGTCCCCTTGGCTCTATGAGCTGAATGGGGTTGAGGGAGAGTCACGGCTAGCATTCTGCTTCTTTTTTTACCTTTATTGTTTGGCAGGGTCTTCAGCAGCAAAAACTATAATAGGCTTAATGTGAATATTCTAGAAAGCACGTTCTTCTCTGTTCAATCTTGCTATAATTCTGCTTGTTGCCCTGCCTTACAGAATATACGGCGCGTGTGCTTTGCATTAATCCTCATCTGAGGAATGTCCAGGCAGTTCTGGTCCTAAAGCTGGTCTGAGTAAAGATTCCCAGCTGCAAAGCAGCTCTTGTGGTTTAGTCATGTAAATGGTTGTGATGTGGTGTTGTCTCAAGCCTCAGCTGAAAGCTCAGTCCCCTGTACTAGGCTCGGCGTTTGTGTCATGACGTTTGGATAATGGGAGGGCAAAGGGACTTGATCCTTGTGTCTAAGATCTTGGATTTAGGAAAATGGCGACTTGCTGCTCTGCCATTGCCCTGCGCTGCACATCCGTTCAGTTTCTGATAGTATGGGCACAAGACAGCGTTGCTGCAGAGGAGTGTGGATACAAACCTGCCGTGTCAGCCGTTACGCCAGCAGTAGCTGCTAAGGTGCTCTTACTGACCGATAAGCACGGAGTGGCTTATTCCCTGCTGAAGGAGTAAGTTAAAATACTTTTTGAGTGTACTCTGAATTCAGAGTCAGCCTTGGATCGTTTGCCTTCAGCAGATAATACACAGCAGGTCAGCTGGACCAGCTTGTTTGCCTGTTCGTTCCTTTGTCACCATTCCCAAAGTGGCTGAATGCCTGCAGCATTTCCAGTGTGAGAAGAACAGAGTCTGACTAAACAAACCAGGGCCGCATCTTGCAGTTTCTCTGGCTGTTCATGGTGTTTTGTCAGCGTTGGAATGGCACCAGTCAAACTAATCAGATAATCTTCAGCTGACTTTTTTTCCAGGGGCATAGGATTGGAAGAATTCGAAGCATGCTTTGGTTTGGGTTATTTTTTTTTATTTTTATTTTTTCGCTGTGTGTTAGGGTGGGGGTTGTTTTCGGTTTTGTTTTTGTTTTTTTTTTTTAATGGACAGTTTCTGTTTTGCATTCCATGCTATTTAACATAGCTTTGAATTAAACCTCTTTGTGCTGGTGAGTCAGCTATTGAGTATCACAGGAAAGTCAGAATTGCTATTTTTAGCAGTGGACGAGGAGGGGGGTTGGAAAGCTAAGTTATTTAGAAAAGTAGGTGAAGAGGTGGATTAGGCATGTAAGCAACAAGATGATACTTCAAACGAAGCTGATCGGAAGGATGTGCAACAGCTGGCTAAGCTGCTAGGGATGGGACTGCAGCATATTTCTCATCTTGCAGTAAGTACTGACAGAAAAACTAAAACATCTAGTGAAAAACACACTGACGTTTTATTTACTTTGAAATCTTTTCAGTTCTTTTGAGTTGAAGGTTGCATGCTAATTTTTTTTTGCCTAGTACAATCTCTACACACATTAACTGTTTTACTAAGCTTTACAGTTTTAAAGGAGAGGCTGGTGTTTTTCCCTTGCTGAGAAAATCCATTACTTTTCAGGCACAACGCTTATGTAAACGATGTGGTCAGGCCTGGAGAGCTGCAACGTTGGAAGGATGGAAATTGTATCATGATCCGAACATAAATGGAGGTACCTACTTCCAGCCGCATTTGGGACACGTAGGAATAGGGCAGAAGGCTTTCTCTTAGAGTTTATCTGTAACAAAGAGAGACGTCTGCCTTTTCATCTAAAGGGCCTTACTTCTGTCTAAAATATTTTTACCATATCTGTTGATCACATTTAGAAACTTGCATTAAATGGTTTTAGTCGGAGGTGTGAGTTCAGTGACCCCAGTTAACCTGCTGAAGCAGGTTTCTTTTTGAACGACAAGTGTAATGGCTAGGTCCAGGAGCTCGTGCAGCTCTTCTCCACCACCATGTCATGTTCCCTGTGTGTTTTCTCAGTGTCTGACTTCTGCCACCTGGCAAACACCTTATTCCTTATGGACTCCAGAAAGCTCTTTCTGGCTTCCGGAAGGTAGGGTGGGACCTAAGAGTTCAGCAGATGTAAATACACACTGCTATAACATTTGGACTCTGCGGGATTAGCGAGGGATTTAAGGACGTGTCGAAGTGCTAGGCACAGCTGGGGCTGGAAGGCATCCTGCTTTCCCACCTTTCAAATCCTGATATCCCCTTCCTTTTTCCTATATGACTCACCTCTCTTGCTGCCTTGTTTACAATGTTACCCACCCAGCCTGGGCAGCACTGAAGCAGCAGCATTTATTAGGTGTTGTTGGGTGCTTGTACTCCTTAAAATATAAAAATTCACTTACTCCCTGACTTTGTGTTTTCTAAATGTAAATAGCGTAGATAGGTTGTGGTCAAAACCGTTATTTTTTGCCAGGCTAAACTGCGCCTAAATGCTGCAGGTACTGGAACTGTAAGGTGTGCACTTACCAGGCTTGCCAGAAGAGCTGTTCTGCAGTCCAGTCAAAAGCACTGAGGAGCTTTGGGAAGGGTTTCAAAGGGATTGAGATAGAGTTAATAACAAAAAATAGACTTTACCTTTTTGCTGTTTTCTTTTTTTTTTAATAGCCCTTTTTTTTTTTTTTTTTAATTACCCTTTGCATGTAGGGAAAGAGCTGGAGCCTGTTCAGGGCAATCCATACAGGTGCATTTGGAAAATATGTTGCTGGCGTATGGCTGAAGAGGTGAGACAGTGTTGATTTGCTTGCTGTTAGTGTATAAACTTCTTTAAACTCAATTATCATGATTTTAAGTGAACCTACCTTTTTTTGTTTGCTGCTTCTCAAATTTGCAGTTAATCTTTCCTAGAGGACTCCTGAAACAGCGTATTTACATCTGGTAGTGAGAAATCTGCATGATCAGCACCAGTTTTAAGGCCTAGGGAATGTCATTTTTATTTGGTTGAAAGTGAAACTGCTGGTACTAACTTTGACTTTCACCTTGACTCAGTTAAATGGGAAAGGAAAAAGCATTGTTTTCGTTCCAGGTCAATGTAAACTTTTCAGATAAGTTAGTTACAAGGGGGTGCCGCTGGAGGAGAAGTCACTTGCTGTTTTTATTTTGGCTCCTGGTGTGCCCTGTGATTTTCTAGCTTTTTTTTTTTTTTTTTTAAGATGGAATATTTTGCAATGGATTAACCTCCAATGCAATTTAAAGTGATCAGGAAACATGCATGCTTTTTAACTCAGGTAAATCTTCAATGGTTTATTTTAGGAGCAGTTTAATAGATACGAGAGAGCAATCTATGCAGCGCTCAGTGGAAACCTCAAGCAGGTATGTCAAGCCTCCCAGTCAGTGGTGTTTGATAGTTGTCCGTTTTCTTTCTTGTGTGTGACAATGACATCATGAGAGATGCTGCTGGCAAGCAGTGCTGCTCTAGTAGACGTGATCTCTGTAGGGCTTTCGTGCCCTAGTTCAGTGTTCTCGATAGGCTTTCGGTAGTGGTGCTCTGCTGGCTATCAGTACAACCAGGTCTAATTTTGTTGGCTTAGTTCTTTTAAATTTCAGTGTTATCTGAGTTATCAGTGTTATCTGAGCCGGTATAGTAACTCTTCTGCTCATGTACAGTGTTTTGATTTGTCAGTGTTTTAAGTTGCAAGTATTAGACAAGTTGACGTATCCAAGCATTATTTTGTAGCCAAATTTCACTAGCAGTAGTTTTTATTTTTCTGTATGATACTTTTTTATCTTTGAGTAGTTCTCTCTTTTTAATTAGTTTTAATCCCCCAGATTCTTTTTCTTTTTTTTTTTTTTTAAGAATAATGAGAAAATTTGCAGATATCGTAAAAGTTTACTTGCTATTGATCAGTGGTAATCTCCTACTTGGGCATGACACCTCCTCCCCCCTCCCTATCTTGCAAAGATATATTAGAAATAAAATAATTCACAAAATAAAAGGAGGGTTGACATGTGAATGTTTTCAGTTTTTATCCACTGAAGTTCAAAATTAGCTCTTTTACAGAAGAGGACATCATGAAATTATACAGCAGTATGTAGCAGAAAATGCTTACCTTCTTTCGGCAGAGGAAAGAGATATTTAACTTAATGAAATTAACTGTTTCCAGTAACTACAGTAATTTACTTGAAATTACTGTAGGAGAGAACTGCTGGGTGAAGTGCAGTGTTGTCTCTGGAACTTGTCCCAGGGTTTCACTGCTGAAAGAGCCCAGTAGGTTTCAGAGAAGAATGGGATATAAAGTTGTAGATTCTCCAGAGCAAGTTGCTATTCTGTATATAACAGCACGTTCTGGGCTGTCTTGTTCAGTGATCTCTCAAACTGAGATTTTTCAAACTTGCTGTTATCAGTTTTAGTGGTTTAGAATTANGCAAGGAAATTATTTTCTATTCCTATTCAAACCAATAGTTTTCTGAGCTGTTTCCCAAGAGAGGGAGTGGTGCCAGGGCAATGCTGCCTATGAGAGGAGGTAGGTAGGAGTATTTATTTTGACTACCTTTGCTTTAAAATAACCAAGGAACTACAGCATGACTTAGTGAAAGGATTTTTTTGTATCCTGCCTTAATGAAGGAGTGGTTGCTGTTCAGGATGGTTACTAGTCTGCTTTGACAGAAGAAAATCTGATCCTAAGTTAGAGTTGCTGTGTTCAGATTCTGATTGTTCTCCGTCTC
>VXAV01002619.1:10204-31131 GCA_013399715.1 Alectura lathami | reverse complement strand
GAACCCCCCGGGGCTGGGCCGGGGGCGGAGGGCTGCCCGCCGGGGTCGGCTCTCGCCTGACCCAGCCCCGGCGCGGGGTGTCAGCGGTCGGTTCTCCTCGTAGCCACCAGCTTGGGTGCGATCCTTCGCGTTCCCATGAGTGTCTTTTCAGAGGGTGAAGAGCACCTCATCAGTGAATGCCGTTGTTCTGCAGAGCGCTGATTCTATCCATGCTGAAGCAAGCGCCTTGTGGCTGGGCCCTGCCCTATAAATGACATTTTCCTTTCCCACAGTAGCGCCCGTGGCTTGTCCCTGAGCTGTTCACGCTTTGCCAGCATCCTTCCTCCGTGTTGGGCTCCAGGCAGCCCATTGCCACAGTGGCTGCACTGATGCCAGCCCCCACCGCTGTCTGGTCGCAGCTGAGGAGCAGCTGTACCCACGGGTGCCGGAGCCCTTTCTTTCCTCTGTAACGCTGGACCAAAAGCTGGTGGTCAGCACGCTGGCTGTAAAAGCCTCCCCGGCTGGTCACCTGTCAGCGCGATGCGGTTGCCACTGTGAACCCTGATCTGTTTGCAGTGGGCGCGCTGTGCCTCCGGAGCAGGCAGGGCTCTCTGACCTGTGGTGTGCAAGATGATTAATAATGATCCTGCCCTGTGTGGGGGCAGAAGGGGGAAAGAGATGCTGCACGGTGCGTGCAGGTGACTGTGTGCTGGGGAGGTGACAGTACCGGCATGAACTCTGAATTTTTTTTGGAAAACTTGGCAAATTTATATTGTGTGCACTGGAATCCGTGTCACCAATTAACGTGATGTGACAGGAGGAAGAGTCACCACGTTTGGTAGCCGCGTATTTTAATGCAGCTCCGCAAATATTCCTGGCGATAAACTGCAGAATTTTGGTCTGTGGAAGTAAATTTATTGCTTTGAAAAACAGCATGAGTTGCGCTGCATTCACGGAGGCAGCAGTTCAGAAATGGACGGGCACCGTGTCAACAAGCGCGCTCTGAACCCCAGAGCGCAGCCCGTGAAGAAGACGGGGTGGGCGGCAGTCCCTGCAGCACTGCTTGCTCCGCTGGGCCGAGGCACTTGGCTCCGTCCTAGGCAGGATTCTGAATTTGCCTTGAGTATAAGGGAGCTGGCATTTTCTTCCCAGCTCTGCTGCTTGCTGGTTCTTCCTCGCGTATACCACCACCAGGAAGGAAAGGAAGGCCTAGGTGCCAGGCATTGAGCTGGCAGGGGGTGTCACTGCATCCCCTCCTCCTCACTTACTCAGTGTGTCTGTAGTTCTCCCCAGTTCATCTGTCTGTTACTGTCCGCACGAGGCACCCTCTGTGTTAGCAGATGGTTTGATTCTGCTCAGATTTTGGGTTGTTTTCGTCATGTTTAACAGCTTTCTCTTTTGGTTTTAGTGGGTCGGAGCAAAGCAGCATGAGTTGCAGGTAAACTCCATGCAGTTGCTGTACTATCAGGCGCCGATGTCCTCGGCCATGCTGTTGTTCATCGTTCCCTTCTTTGAGCCAGTCTTTGGAGAGGGGGGCATATTTGGGCCCTGGACACTTTCTGCTGTGGTAAGGCTTTAACTGACGTGCTTTTCTCCAAATAAACCGTTGTTATCGATGTATTTGTACGTGGTGCTAAGATCTGTTTCTTTGTGAAACAGGTTTTTTGTACAGTCATTAACTATGATGAGATGAGAGGGGCATGTGGAAAAAGGAAAAAAAAGAACACCCTTCCTGTACTTTCACCGCTTCCTCTTAGGGGGGTTGTCTGTCCGTTGATTTACTCGTTATTCTCGTTTCTGTTTAGAAGGCACCCAAGCAGCAGGAAAAATCTGACACAGTCCAGAAGCTTCTGCTAGTGTATTAAATTAGAAATGTGTAAGTGCCCTGGTTCCAGCTCTTACTGTCCACGCAGGAAAGAGAGAGGCATGCCCACTCTTGCCGCTCTCAGCCCCGCTTTGTGGAAGGCTGCCAGCATGGCTGTTCTCCAGAACGGGCAGTTTGCTGGTTTTCGCCAAGAGGGCTCTCATTTCTCTTGAGCCTTCTGCCCTTGGTGTCACCAAAGGAGAGCCAGTGGCACATGCTCACCGCTGCTGATTGTGCCGCTCTGTGAGGGCTGGAAGGCCGTTTTTAGTGGCGCTGGAGTTTATGAGTGGGACGGTGGGTGCTCACAATAGTAGAATTGGCTATTTTTCCTTATTTTTAACTGTGTCTCAGAGGTGAAGAGTACAGCTTCTGTGTGTATGAGCTGCCAGATTTTCCAAATCACTCCCAAACGTTCACTGAGGGTAAAGCAGAGAAGGCGTGCGGTTGTATCAGTGTGCGTTTATGGGTGTCATGTCTTGAGCGACTCACACACACCCCTGGTGTCTGCACGGACCTGAAATTGCTTCTGTTCTTGTCCTCAGTGTGCTTTTCTCACCTGATGTTTTGTATTTGAAAGCAAAGGAACCTGACCAAATAACCTGCGGCGTATCTGCAGGCGGTCAGCAGTATGTGGGGTTACTGACTGCGTGCATTAATCCACAGATAATGGTGCTGCTGTCTGGTGTGATAGCCTTCATGGTGAACTTGTCCATTTACTGGATCATCGGAAACACATCGCCCGTCACGTATCCTTTGTAGCGTTACTCGTGTTCCTGTTTCGGCGTGAATTATGTAGGCATTCATTTGGGTTGACTTGCTGTGGGGAAACTGGTTTGGAACCCACCTGCTTCCTCTTAAATGATGGAGCTGGAAAAGCACGTTCCTTTTTCTAGCGTATTTCGTTTTGTTGGTTATGGCTTGTGTCCAAACTGTGGTCACCTCACTGCCGCGGCCCTCCTGCCTGCGAAGAGTGCTGGCCCGCACTGGGGCCGCCTCAAGGAGGCGTTGCTGTCGCCTGGTGGAGTGCAGCGGCTGCGTGTGGAGGCTGACTGGTGCCTGCAGAAACGCTGTGAAGTTGCAGGGGTTGGACTCAGCGCGACACACCTCTGTGTACCTTGGGCGTCATTAACCGGCTTCCCTATTGTTAACAGCGAGTGTCAGCGCGACTCCGTGTAGTCCTTAACAGGCGCCCAGGTACAACATGTTCGGACACTTCAAGTTCTGCATCACCCTGCTGGGAGGGTGCCTCTTGTTTAAGGACCCGCTGTCGGTTAACCAGGGCCTGGGCATCCTGTGCACGCTGTTTGGCATCTTGGCTTACACGCACTTCAAGCTGAGCGAGCAGGAGAGCAGCAAGAGCAAACTGGTGCAGCGCCCGTAGGGCAGGGCTGCCTGGGGGCCGGTGGCGGTGCGAGGGGCAGCAGGTACCGAAGCGTGCATTGATCCCAGAAGGCACCAAATCGCCTCGATCATCCAGGGCCCTGGGTTTCCCTCCGCTGCCAGCGTCGTTACTCTGTACCTAAAGCAAACCGGGTGAGGCGAGATGCTGCGGTGTGCCCAGCTCTGCCTGTCTCATCGCTTTCGTTGCATTGAAGTCGCGACAGAAAAAAGAACGTGGCATGCTTCAAATTGCCGTGGAAATCTGACAAGTAATTGTGTCTCTTGCATACCAAATGAGATCATGGTGGCTGCTGTCAGGAGAGAGAGCAGAAATCTCGCCTTTGTGAGCGTGCCGGTGTTACAGTTGTGAAGCAACTTGGAGGCACGTGAGTGCAGGTGTTCTGGTGGGCAGGGGTGCTTCCTCCTTTGTGTCTGGTGGGTGATGAAGAGGAAACGTGCCTCGTTTTGTTGCATTAAAAAGTGCCAAGCTCATTCCTGTTTCTTGTATGCCTGACTGGAATACGTTGATGGAATTTGGCTGAAGAAGTTAGATGAAATCACTGGTGGAGGGACTGGAAAGCCTGAAGCCCCAGGCCAAGCTGTAGGAAAGCAGATCTAAACAGTTATCATAAATTCTTTTAATCTGTCAGGGCATTCACACACTCGTTAGTGTTTCCAGAAAATTCGTTACTGCTTCATGGCTTTCTGTGTGCCAAACCCAAGACCTTGCACAAATGTGTGAGCCTGCTGAAGGCTCTGGTTTGGAGGTCACTGCCAGCCGCTTGCAGCCCGTGCACGCCGGCAGCCACACTAACAGTTCCCTGGAGGAACCCGCAGGAAGGCCGCCGTCTGCAGCGGGCTGCTGGGTTCTCCCCCCTCGCTTCGTGAACCGCTGCCCGTGTGTGCCCCGTGTTCCATGGCACTGCCCGGGGGGTGCCCCACGGCACGGGGCAGGCAGCGGTCCCCCACCGGGTGGGCCCCAGAAGTGCCTCGAGGTGAGGGAAGCATGTGAGCTGGGACCGGCTTCTGCGCTAATTTGGGAAGGCGCTGAAAATTTCTTCGTGCTGGTATCGAGCACTGATTTGACAGTATGGGAGGAGGGAGAAGTTGAGTGCTGTTCTATTTTAAATATGAAAGAAAAAATAAATGCTCTCAGTAGATCTGGTGAAGGCATATGTTCACTTGATTTGCAGGGTTAGAATTGAGTTGCAGTATCCTACTCCTTACATTTGGGGGTTTATTTTGCCCTCATCTACCTCTAGCAGATTTAAAGAGGGGAATTATGTGAACATAAACAGGTATTGAAGTTTTGCAGCCGTGGACAGAAATGATGTTTAGTTCCTCTGGGCTAAGTCTTTGTGTAAGAAACGATGTTGATCTTCTGAAGCTTATAAATTATTTATTGTTACAGAGCTCTCCAGGTAAGAAGTTCCTTCTCCGTGTAACCTAAGTTTACACTGTAATACTCCGTAACATTTCGGGGGTAGAAGTGTCTGAATAACTTCACGTCTCTACCGACCGTGTCTTAGGCATCGTGCTGGTCCAAGGATGATTTTTTTGTATAAATTTTTGTAATTCTATAATCAGTTTGAAAGTTCAGCCTGGACTACTGAATGCTGTGTTCGGACGGGACAATCTCTGGATGCGTATCCTTCAGTGCACACGCTGAGAAAGCCCTTTGCGTTGATTTGTGCTGTGCACAAGTTCTTCTAAAATGCAGATAGACCACAAAGACTCCTGCAGTTCGGGGACGGTGTCTGAATTAGAAGCCTGTGTGACAGCAACATGTGAGATGGGACTGATGTATACATAAAGTGACAAAAATGTCTGGAAATACAAAAGACTCCATAGGGAGAGGAGCAGATCTGCGGGAGAAAGGTAACTGTCATGTGAGACAATGCGTTGTAAATGCAGTCTGCTTCTGGAATGTGCAAGTCGTGAAGGCCACCTACCTGGCATGATTTTTTTTCGTATGTTGAAGAACTGCCCTTTGAGATTTTCCTGTTGTACCTAACAAAGTATCCTGAACTTTGTCGTATGATTCAAAATGTTAAGAGCTCGTGTAATTGCAGGATAAATGATCTCTTTATATGTATTGTATCTTTGGATACCGTGTGTAAGGTGGGAATAAATTTTTGACCACGTGACTGGTACCTGCTTACTGAGGGGGAGAACAGCTCTTGTCTTTTTCATCTCCTGCTTGCATCGCCTGTGCTTTAAGGGTATAGCTGTGTGTAAGGTAAAGTGGTGTTGCTTAGGATTCTGTCTGTGTAATTTAAAGGAATTGTTGGTTTGGGGGCTGAACTCGTGGCAAACGAGGGAGGCTGCATGCCTCCCCCCCCCAGCGGAGGTAGGTGGACCACATGTACGTATGCACATGCACGCTTATGAGCTGCCTGGGTGCTTTTCTTCACTCCCTTCTCTGCTTCCCCCCCCCCAATCCCCTCTGTATGCTCCACTCTGCACATTCTCTGTTCCTCTGGAGCCTGCTCAGAGGTCCCCAGCGCAGAGGTTCCCCATGCCAGAGGATGCTGTGTGTGCTTCCCTGACTGCTCACCGCTCGGGCTCCTTCCCCCCCAGCAGCTGTCCCCACGCTCTCTGGTTGGCGCCGGTGCAGAACAGTGCAGAGAAGTCACCGATACCTACCCAGTGGGAGTGTTGCTTGCTCTAGTTTACACTGCATCACTTCAATATGTTTTCCTGCTAATCAGATGTATTTAATTCAGTTTTGGCTTTCGTGAAAGAGAAACTGGAGTCTGGCATCTCTAAAGGTGTGTGGGCATCGCCCCGTGTGTGCCTTCACAATTGCAGCCGTACTGTACAGACCGTGGTATTGACTTTCTGCTTTTGTTTGTGCTCCGTATTCTACATGTGAGCTGTGGATACAAGCTGGACCTTGGTCCTTTTCTGCTATCGAGTGCTTTGCTGCGTATGTGAGCATTTTTTGCTTAAAGAAGCCACCGCTACTGTAGTTCCAGGGGAAAAGCTAGCTCAGGCACCAGGGTGGCATTTAGCAATTAGAGCAGATCCAGATGATTCTGATTAACTTACCACCAGTGACTCATAGTTTATCTTTGCTCACTAACCCTGTTCCTGCAAATACTTCGTAACACATGCACCAATTTGTCTCATTTTCCCCAGAGGAGCAGGAAATATGCCTTCACTTACAGACAGATTCTCAGTTCAAACTTTGCGTTGCCTCTAGCTCTGATAATGCAGCGCTCTTCTGGCAGGCTCTGCATCTAGTTTTGGGTAAGCTGTTGCAGGCTCTGGGAGGCACTGTGCCAGAGGAGTTTTCCTGTTGGAGGGTGAGCAGCTGCTCTTTCAGGCGTGGGGTTGAAGGAGAGTGGTTTGCTGCAGCTAAACATATCAAAAGGAGGTTTGTCCTCCAGGAAGTCTGCCTTCAGGACAGAGCTTCAATTCAGCAGGAGTGTGTCCTCCCTCTGTCTTGTTTCATGAAATGAATGCACAGTGATGGCTAAAGCAACTTTGAAGCTTTGTTTGGTCTGCCCATGAACTTTATTAAACTTTTTTGAAAGTATTAGTGGTTGTCTCTGCAGGTTAGTTTATTAAGGTAGAACTCTAATTTTGATGGTGTCCTATGTAACAGGAGCTTCAGAAGAGAGCTTTGTAACATTTTGGGGTGCAGCTGATGTCTAACCAATGTCTAGTTTGTCACATCTGCAACATCTACCCAAAGGAAACGATGGCTCTGAACTGGCTGTGTGCGTTCATACAGTTGGGCTGCTGAGGAGAGCAGGGCTCTTGAGCAGTGCTGTGCTGCTGAACCCTGGCATGCTGTCCGTGTATTTAGCAGTGATTTGGAAACATCCAGTGGCATGCTCCTGCAATCCACCAGCACGCTCAAGAAGGGAAAAAGTAGTCTCATTCGGAGAGGTGAGAGAGAGTTTTATCGTCTTGGGTTTTGACGGCAAACAGTTTAAGGGATGACTTGCAGTCCAGGGGAATTCAGAGAACAAGCCTGACTGTTCCTCAGCGTACCTTTCATACTAAGATTTTCCTCCCAACGTGTGTGTTCTGCTCCCTGTTGTGCAGTTGGTATTTTACCTGGATTTTAAAAGAAGCATGTTTTGTTTTCAGACTTGCGGTATTTGTTTAGGTTGGTTTTTGTTTGTTCTTTCCTTTAAAAAATTTTTGGTAGCCACCCAACTTCCCTGTTCAATTCAAAACAAAAGAGAGGAATGCTGAATAAGTGAAAGGTAGGCTGGGCTGGTGGTGAAGATGCACTTTGTTTTGCAAAACTTCACTCTTCTAACTGGGAAGATGCAGCTCTTTCTGTTTGGTCCTCCAGCATGCTCATGCAGGTGCACAGAAGCACCACGTTTCTGTTGCATGCTAATTCTTTTCCTGCTGGTAGTCTCTCTGATAGCAACCTCAGCCTTCCATCTGACAGCTCAGTTGCTGCAAAGATGATTAGAGCATCAGCTGCAGAAGGTTAAGAACACAAAGTGAAAACCATCAACAGGAGCCGGTACAATCTTGGGTAGTGAGAAATCCCATTCTAAGGCATGGAGGCATTTCACCAGAAAGACCCTGGCTAGGCACTGAGGAGAGGGGTGGGTTTATCTCCAGACAGGTATTGCAAGGATTGCAGGAGCAGAGCTGTATGAATTCTTGCTGTGCCGCAGCAGTCGACAAGTTAAGCTTAAACTATTTTTTAAAACACTTGAACATATAAATGCCATGCCAAAAAATGCGTAGCTGGATTCAGTCAGTATCAAGTCTTTGCCAGACTCGTCCCACAGAGCGTGATTAACCTTCCTGAGAGAAGGGAGCTATTGTCCCACCTCCCGCTCACTCGGTGATGCTGCAAGGACAGAGGGAGGGTTTGTGTGCCTGGGAGCCGGCCTCTGTGTTTTCAGCCCTATTGGCTGGTCCAAGGAAAACACGTCAGCTCTCCCTGCACGGCCTGTCTGGCTGTGATTCTGTTTCTGCTTTCACCTGACTGACTTGGGTCATGCTGCTGTCTTCCTCCAACAGCCGAAAGGTCTGTGCTGGGGGTAGCACATGCTCCATCACCCTGCAGTGCAGTGTCTGGTCAGCCCCGCTGGAGGGGATCCATGCCAAAGGACCATCGCTGCTGTCTGTGGTACAACAGGAACGCGTCGTTTTGGTTGAGAGGCAATTACTCATCTTTTCAAAATTTAGTCTTTGCCAGTTCCCTTTAGGAGATGCATAAGAAAGCTCTCTTTCCTGTTGCAGTCTGCCCTTTTTGTATAAAGTATAACTGTGCCATCTTCTAGGGAATTTGGCAGCAGAGACAGAAATTGTATTCATCGCTCATAGAAATGCAGGATACGGATGCAGGCTAGCAGTGTGTCAGAAAAGGCCAGGATTATTTTTGGACCTGTAGATGGCTGTGTCACATCCAGGAAGTGCGGGGAGGGGATCTCTGGTTGAAGCACAGCAGAATGCAATTTTTAATAACCTTGGCACAGAAAACTGCCGTATTTTACTTCCTTATAAGCAGAGACTGAGAGGCAAATGTGTTTAAAGGAGCAGTCTTCTGGTCAGGCGAAACACATGGAACAGTCACGACTCTGGGACACCCAGAACAGAGGTGGCTGTGTATTTAAAAAAAAAAAAAAAAAAACTGGATTAAGAGAGAACTGAGGGGAGTTCACAACATACATACATATAGGCAGGTTTTTAAGTGCAGGGTCTAAGTTTAGATACGTATCTTCACAATCAGGCATCTGAACAGCAGGGCTGGGTGTGTCAGGGTGAGCTTCTTCCTTGTTAAAGTCTTCTGGGATCCGGGCTGGCTTACTTGTTAAATGCATTTCTTGTGCTGGTTAGTGTAAAGCTGGCTTCCCACTGGGAAATGCAGCTGAAAGGAGAAACCGACAGCAGGGGTCACCCGTGCCTTAGGCAATTACATTTCTGAACACACATTCTCACTTTTCTAGGTGTAAGATGACCATTCTGATCAGGATAAACTATATACCAATGCTTTTCTGCTAGTGTCGTTCTCCAGAGACCCACTCTTTAGTATTTCTTCAGGTCCAGTTTGCATAAGACTTTGGTCTGTAAGTTTAAAAAAAAAGAAAAAAAAATAGGAAGAGATGTAGTAGAGTTGTTTTCCAAGCAAAACTTCTCCGTGAAGGCTACTCTGATTCATGGCTAGTTTAGCCTTCATCAGGGGCGGACAGGTAAGCCCTAATGGTCATACCCCTAACCAGAAGCTGGGCTGTTCCCACCTGCAGCCCCCAGAGGCCCAGCTGATGGCACGGTGCATGGACGCGGGGAGGGTGGCAGGGAGCACGGGTTGCTCAGTGCCCACAGTGCCTGGCTTTTCCAGAACTAGGTACAAGATTACAGCACCTACTGCGTTTGGTTGTCATTCAAACCTCACCTTGGATGCTGGAGGGAGAAATGTAAGTACAGGTAGTATGAAAACACAAATCTGGGGAAGCTTTCACTGGTTTAAGTGAAAGATGTGCTCACAGCACGCGTTCCGTGAGATGGCGGGCAGTGGAACAGCACTATTTTCCAGCGCAGCCACAAACCTCTCCGATGGAAGTCTTCCAAAGGTTCTAAAGCACTTCACAATGTATTCATGCCCCCATGGTCACCCCAAAGCCCCTGGGAGAATGGCTGGCTCTCATCCTCAGTGGCTTGCAGCCTCCCAGTCGCTGACAAATCTCTGTTCCCCTGTATAACAGGAAGATCTCTGAGAAATTTTTATGCTGGTCCTGTCCTTCAGCCTGCATCATTTAGCTGAACAAGTCTGTGCTACATCAGCTGTTTCTCCTTCCCTGAAGACAGCTTTACTCATTTGAGAGCCTATAATAGTTCACAGTGTGTCACACAAGCTGGAAATCATTGAGATATTATTTTGAAAGGCTGGTTAATTTTCTAATCACTGTTACTTGTCCCTGAGCAAGCCAGGATTTAAACATCTTATAGTTAAGTATTCCTGGTGTTTTCAGAACCCCGAAAAAGCAAGATAAGCAGTACCCTGTGCTCAGGAGTTTCCTTTTAAAAAATACATTTAAGTCAATATGTACAAAGATATTTAAAGAGGTTACTTTAGGATGTGATATCCTTATTTACTAGCAGAATTTAACATCTTGGGGCTATGAATGAGTTAAATAACTTCTGGAAAGACTTTCTTGCAGAAGTGGTTTGCTAGGATTGGGTTGTAGGAGTGGGGGAAGCCATAGACAGCGGGCTCTAAGGAGGCACAGCTTGCACTGAAAACTGGAAAGAAAACCTAGCAAAAATGGATGTGCATATATAGTCTAGATAACAGCATAAAGTTTTCTTAGTTCTATTGGAGTTATCTTTTTGGTCTTGCATAAAGTAATTTTACTGCTGCAGGGACCAAGGGGACAGTGATGCGGGACTACTGCTTCCCAGCTACTTGTTGCTTCTCGTCTGCCTGTGAACCATCATCGAAACAGAAATAGCTCTCTACCACCAATGCAGCATTAGGCAGCAGGCGTTCCTTTATTCGTCGCTGGGTGCACAGGGGATTGGCTGCTACCCAACATGCACCCCAAGGAACAAAGGTGCACCCTTTATGTATTCATCACGTTGGTATTAATGCAGTTTCCACAAAATCCCTGCCTTTTCCAGGAAGCGCTTATACATATTCGACCTCCTTACTGCGCACGTGCAGTGTAATTATGGGGTTCGTGCTGGGGGTCCCAAGTGGTCGTGGGATTCCACTGGGCAGTGATATTCGGTCAAAGCGTTGTATGCGAAGCAGCCTCCTCCCCCATCGTGACTCTTGTCCTTGCTGAAGAAAAAAGAATTCAAAACACTTGCTACGTGTACCTCAGTTAGTGCAAAACATCTGCTCAGGCAGTGGATGAGATGATGCTCACCTCAGCCAGTGAGGCCAAGGTGTGCATAAATATTCTTGCTCATCTGTGTCATGCTGCCCTGCTCACTTTGGAGGCCTGCAGTTTTTGTCACAGGTTTGGTATCAAGACCATCGTCCATTCCCATCTGTGTCAGCGAGGAGCAATGTGTGCCAATGCCATGGTCTCCGTTGGATGCAATCACTTGAGCAGCAGCTTAACGTGCCGGTGATCTCCCTGCTTGGTGTGTCGCAGGGGCAGCAAGCCTTGCTAAGAAAGTCACCAGCAGAGGGAAGTGGTGTCTCGAACTGAAGCAGCTTTACTTGCTAGAGCTGCTTGATCAAAGCTGTAACAGCATCAGCAAATCGTGTCTGCTACTAGGCAAAGAAATAACAAGATCATAATTTTGGAATTGTGTGGGGAGAAAGCTTTGAAGGTGGCTCAAAGATTAGCGGCACGATGAGAGATCCCACTTCTCAGTCTTTAATTAAGAAGAAAGAAGAGTTGACACAGTAAAATGTATGCATTTGCTGTCAGTAAGATAGCAGCTGCGCAAGTGGAATGCAAAACACACAGCTGAGACATGCTCTCTGGATGTCAAGATGTGCGTTTCCAAAGAAGCTCTCACAGAAGAGAACAGGTTCAGCTTGAAGTACAAAGTAAATGAGCTGTAAACCAAACGGTCTGCAAATTACCACCAGAAGTGTCTTCCTGGGTACAATCAACCCAACATACCTTGCAAATAAAGCTTTCAGCTCCCTTGCAACACAAGAACAGCTGGGTAGGGCTAGCTAAAGTAATCGTCAGTGGCAGTATGCGCTCTTTTCTTCTCCCAAAGTGGCACCTGAGGGAAACTCCTGGGAACTTGGGCCCAGTTCTGTCACATGAGATACTGCAGGGATCGTCAGCCCAGGTGACTGATGCTACAGGTAGTGGCAGGACACCCAGGGTGCAACGAGGTGGTAAGGGAAAGACCACCGACTGGCTCCCTGCCTGCAGAGGGGGTTATTCCTGGTCTGTACTCTGCCGGGCCTGAATTTCAGTAGAAATTGGAGAAAACAACTATTCTTGTGAATCCTGTAGAAACTGTATTTTGGTGTTGAAAGCCAGAAGACCTGTGCTGTCCAGTATCTCACTGCACTACATTTCTGGATATGCTTGTGTGAGGCTTGTTTTGCTTGTGCGAGGGAACTGTAGCCTGTCATCTGACAGCCAGGTAAGTCAGAATGCAGCAATCTCTTACAGACCCACGAAGGCAGATTTGGGGTTTTTCCCTCATGAGTAACACTGCCTTGGTGCATTCCTCTCAAAATGTTCTACCGCGCTGTGTCCTCCCTGGCCTTGGCTCATATCTGAACAGTGTGATTTTCAGATAAGCAAGGTGGGTCAAAAGTCAAAACCCAGCGGCTGCATATCTCTCCAGGGACACAAGAAAGGCAGGAGAAACTTGCAAGAAAAAGTCACAGAATCAAAGCTACCAAAGCTGAAAAGAATGACATGGCTGATCTAAACTGGGTGTTGAGATGGACCCTGTGAAACCAGGTGAATGAAAAAATGCCCAAAAAGTCCATGGACTTGCTTTCTCTGGAGGCAAGAGATACTTGAGATATCAGGTTTTTAATGAAGCAAAACAAAGCACAGAACAAATATTTGTCGTGACTTTTTCATTTGCAGTCAGAGTTCAGTTTGTGCCCTGTGGCATCGGTGGGTTTGTGACTATTTTCTCCATTTATTTAAGAGAGCCTTTCTTTGTGTGTTTGAAATGGAGAGAAAACCTTTCTCCACCAGATGGCAGGATCACTCACACACCATCCCTTACAAAGCCCGCGTGGTCTAAGGCTGGGTGAGGCAAGGTCTGTAGGTGGAACGAGGTCTGTTGGACCAGCTGATGTAGCCGGCGCAGGTGGCAGGAAAACAAGCTTAAAGACACGTCCTTCAAAACTGTATACGCCAGCTGGATTAGTGCATCCTTTTTCCCTGCAAACCTTGTCCTGCTGATAAAGACCGTGGACGTTATCCTGACTGTACTGCCCACAGTCACTTAGAGGGAGGTTTCAATCTGTAGAGCAGCAAGGGTGGGGGATTCCCCTGCATTTTCCTGTTTCATATTTAGTCAAGACGAAAAACTTATTCTGGAACAAAAACAAGTCCCCCACAAGAACTGCCCATCTTGTTCAAGTTTCTCTAGTGCAGCTGGGCCCTTCAGAGTCCTCCCCAGGCAAAAACATGAAGCCAGCACCAGGTGACTTTCAGGCAGGAGCTGTGGAGAGCTAAAACTCTGCAATAACAACAAGAAAGAAAGAAAGAAAGGCAGGTCAAACGTATGGATATTAACACTCTAAGAAATAATCAATCCTCCTGCTGTATGTTTCTGTGTTAATCCAACTCTGGAAACACTTTCACGTGTAACTACAGGGAAAAAAAAAAAAAAAAAAAAGACATACAAGAGCATTTATAGAACAGCTTACAAGCTCTTTGTATGAAACTCTTTTAAATGTTGAGAGAGCATGTATTTTAAATAGATAGTGAATATGCTATCAACGTCTGAAAAGCAGCAATAACGAAGAATGTGCAACTACTGGGAGAAAAGACACTGATGAGGCAAGTGGAGAAATTCAGAAGTGTATGTAAAAGAGCACTTTGTCTCCAGAATGCCCAAATCCCACTTCGTTAAGAGTTTCTCAGTGCAGTCCTGAGAGTGGAAAACATGCACGAGAGCTTTCCCCGTGATTCAGAAGTCTGTGACTGTCACGTTCCAGGGCTTTGTCACCCAAGCTGGCACAAGCAGACGAATCATCCAGGCTGCAGTGACAGAACTGCCCCATACATCCCTTTGGTCGCAGAAGCCCTCCCAGGAATATCCAGCCACCTTCCTAGCCAGCTCATTTCCCGGCAGCTGAAGGGGCCTTTGGAAGGGCCTGAGTACCTGTACTCATCCCCTGGCACTTGGCCTTATAAGTCTCCCACAGAAAAAAAAAGGTTTTTCTCTGTGGTAGATTGCCATTGAAGGAGAAATAATTTTTTTTGCAGAGATCTTTAGATCTCCAAGATCTTTAGGAACATTTGCATGTTCTGTTACAGCACCAAAGTGTTTCCTGTTTTGTTCTCCCTTGCCAGTCATGGTCCCTTAATTCTGGGAGACAAGGTTCAGTCCCTTCTTGCCAGGCCCTTTCTTACCAGACGCTTGAATAGGAAAGAGGAGCCACAAGATGTGCTGTGAGCAGCTGCAGAATGAATGGGAAATTGATACCGTTGATGCACAGATGGCACCTAATGCTGGAGGTTAAATAGGTGCTTTCCATGATTTAGTGGCCTTTGTGACAGCAAGGGACAAACCCTGAGGACAAATGGAAGGAAGAGGTCCCAAACGGAGCCATTAAGAACATCAGCGAACAAACAGTCTTTATCACATCCTTAACAATCATTAATGTAATTCCATCATACTGATAAGGTCCTTGGACAATCCGGGGGGGTTATGGCTGATGGAGGGCGAAATGACTAGTTATGTTCTGCTTGGAGATCCAAGCACAGAAGAGCCATACATGCGGACTGCAGGAAATAAACCACGTGATCAGCCAGAAGTAAAAATGCAGGATGCAAGTTCTAAGAAATTTATATAAACCTTCTTTGCTGGAATAATGTATCTGGGAAAGGATCTCTCAAGATGAATGTCTAAGGTGTGGCCCACTGCAACTTTACAGTTACTGTGCTGTTGGAATGTTAGGGCATCTGAAGAAGAAGTTGTATATACACCCTCTTCCCTTTCAGAACTTTCTTTTCATCAGAACACTAATGCACTACTGGAAGCATTAAAAAAAAAAAAAAAAAAAAAAACACCTTAACTGCATATTCATTAATGCAAACAAATTTAAAGATTAGAAGGCCGCTTGCTTCAGGAAGGCTGCCTCTCCAGTGTGCCCTTTTATCTGGGTAAAACTCAGCATGCCTGAGGTACAAAGCACTGTCTCACAGACTACTTTGCCAGCTAGGTAAAGGAAAAACCTGGCACTTGTTTGTCTGCAGCTGTCTGGGATTCATCAGTGAATTTATTTTGTACTCTCCCAGCTTGTCATTCTTGTATTTATTCTGGCTCTTGATCTAGAACACCTGCCTCTTACTTCTGTGTCTTTCCTATGAGAGAGTCTTTCTGACAGACCGGACACAGCCACCGTTTAGAAGTGAAAAGGGCAAGAGCATGAACAGCCGCTGCCTGGACAAAAATTTACACAGCGGTTTTGGTTTGCTTGATGACAAAGAAAGCAATGTAGTGTGTGCAATCTCACTATTAAAAGTCCATGGATTGTCATCTTCTTGGTTTGGGTCTCAACTGGAGGTCAGTCTGATTTTCCACCTGTGATTCAGGGTTGCCCAGGATGTCTGTGAATGTCAGCTTGCTGGTTTCACCAGGTGGACAAACACCAGCCAGCAGAGTCCGTACCACTACAGGCACTGTGAGGTGATAGAAGTAGCACAGACAGAGCTCCCCTCCCAGCAGGGCTGTGCAACGTCTCTCTGACACACTGTGGTGATGCTACTACTCCTCAGTCCAGGGAAAGCCTTTGTACTTCTGGAGCATGAAGGTGTTCCTTTCTTAGATATGGCTGGTTTGTGCCTGTGTTAAAGCAGGTATTGATTCACTGGCAGACAACGGGACTCTATAAAAACTTCTCTTCTTGCTTGGCAGCAAGTAGCTGCGTGCCAGCAATTAGATGGCAAGGTGATGTTTCACCAGGACACACCTGAGTTGAGAGAGGGCATATAGATTTTAAAAAGGCAGATTCAATAGCCAGGAAGGCAATGTGGCTCTTCAGAAGGATGGCTTAGCAAGGTACAGCAGTTTATGTTAGGATCCATATGCATCCATGCCTGGTTTGGAGGAGACCTAATCTCAAGGAACTTCTGAGCAAATTCATCTTCTCAGCAAATCCATTTCCAGTGTGGGCTTTGGAATACACATTCAAGATTCATCATGTAGCCTGTGTGTGATGGCAAGGGACTCTTGGAGTGAAATCACTCAAATTAACCTTCAAGATTTCAAGATGAGGCTGCTCCAGACATGAGCAAGGCTTCCAGTAAATGCTCCAAGCTACTTGTCCAACTTCTGGTATCGTTGTTTCACTCCACCTACAGCGAGCTGCATATGAGAGGCTGTGCTGGTAAAGCTATGCTTTCAAAAGCAGAAACCAGCAGAATGATGGCTTTGTCATTCACAAGCCACATCGATCATGTTATCAGAGGGAAAGTGCTCAGGGTTTTTTCCAGGAATCGGTAGCTCTTTCTGTGTGAAGTAAAATCATGCCGCAGCCAGTGGCTGCTCCCACCAGACATCAAATTGTGGAACAGACCGTCATAAGGCCTGCAAGGGATGGCGTTACAGCAACTTTCAGTTCCAAAATAAAGACTATTAGTTCTTGGGTAACAGGCAGTTAGTTAGTGGGCAAGAATGGGAGCATGCAGGAGAGATGGGCACAAACTGTGGCTGGGCCGACTGTAGGGAGTACACGGCTGGCTCACAGGGCAGCTCTGAGCTCAGAAGTGCTTGTGCAGCGCAGTGCTCTGCGGGGTTTAGTTGTCAGAAACAAACAGCGCAGACCACGGCCAGGCAGTTCGGATCCATTTCTGCCTTCCCCTCCTTGAACACAAGCTGCAGCCTGACTCCAGTAGTGCTGTCAGGCCTGACCTCATCGCCAGCTGTAGTTCTGTCCGTGTATGTAGTTCTGTCCGTGTATGATGTAGTTCCGTCCGTGTACGGCATTCCGAGCAGACAGCGCCTGCACTTGGCTGTGCTTGCTTGCAGCCCCTCCCTGAGCACGCTCCAGACCGGGAATCCAACGCAGGGTTCCTCGGGAGCTCCCGCAAGCATCTGTCCTTAACACGGGTCCCATCTGCGGCCGCACACCCTTCTGGGCCACTCCCATAACAGCAATGTGTTCTGCGCTAAACTGAGGAGCGCATCTGGATGACAATGGGACGCTGAATTGAAGAACAGCTCTGAACTGCGGCATCCTAATGTGCTTAAACTGGGCAAATGGCCATTGTCAAACGGAGGCTGTCTCTGATCTCACGGCACGCAAACAAGTACTCCTACAGAGGGAGCGATGGCTGCGTTGTTCGTTGTTCGGTATTCACAGCTGTAGATCAGGAGAGCTGGAAACGGTCACAGCCCGGCCACGTACTTCGCCCCTGCTTAACAAGACTGAAGAAAAACGGGTTTGCGCTCAGTGATATTTATCACTAAAGCTACTGGGAGTCAGGAGAACTTTTCCTGAGTTTTTCCTTTTCCCTTCTCTAGAATCGCTCCACGAGCTCCTTTCAAGAGGAGGTGGAAAACTGAAAGCTAGAGGTGGAAAAAAATGAAAAAGAAAAACGAAAAAGAAAAAGAAGAAAAACCTTTCATTCCATGTTAGATATTGAGCACTGCCAAGCAGAAGTTCAAGACAATAGCTTTATATTTTTGCCAGTTTTTGGCAGCATACATTATTGTTTTGTTTAATTTTGCTTCTGGCAGACTGAGCTTCTACCAAATAGAAATCAGATTTAGGCAAACAGACGGGCACTGCCCGTGTCTCCCAGAAGCACGAAGGAATGCATATTTCAAGTAAACAAAAGCAAAACCAAAAACTCCTGTCCTCTGATGTGGCATTGGTTCAGCTCCAGGTGTTTTTGAAGCTGCTTGCACTTAATGCTCACAAGAGCAGCAGTGACCTGAGCTGAGTGCCTGTCTGGAGGAGGAAGGGCTTCTGAACAGCTGTTAGAAAAACATTTGGTTTAGCACCTGAAGTCATTTTACATGTTTCAAAATGAAGGAGGTTGCATGTGGCACAACTCCTGTGCACTAGAAAACAAAAGTCTGACAGCACAGCAGAGCCCTGCTAAATAGCTGCAAGAAGTGCTGAGCCTTTCTCTTGGCTTCCACTTTGCATCCCTGTCTGCTCAAAATTTCCCCAAGGCAGGCTGCATCCCCTTTTCATTTAAGCGAAATTTGGATTTCTTCTATAGCATGAAGCTTCTGGTGGTACTGACAGACCTCTCTGCTGACATAGGCCTTAGCCTAGGAAGCATTAGGGCAAGTTCTGTGAACCAGATTTCCTATCAGTGTGCTTTTTCTTACACAAGAGAACAGGAATGTCAAGAAAGAAAACAACAGAATTCTTTCTCTGGCATTTACACAGGAGCGCAGGGACCCACCGAGCAGCATGTGGGGTCGTGGCTGTAGCAGCCAGCCCTGCTACGCGGTGTGGGCCCCAGCTGCATGTCAGCATCCTTCTTCCTCTCCCCTTTCATCCCGCTGGGCCTGACAGTCAGTAACACGGCTGATCACAGCCCTCTGTCACACCGATAGAGATACAGTCGGAGGCTTCAGAAAGGACCCATCAGCACAAGCCCCTGAGGCTTTTTTGCTTTTGGCCTGGGAGCAGCTGATAGGCAGCACAGGAGGTTAGCCCAGCAGGCAGCCAAGAAGCAACAAACGGGTCACCCCGATTTAGCTCTCAAGCATTAAATGATGAAATGTCTATAGTCAGAATATGTCTATATAGATTCATATGGATCTCGTACTGTGTTAGCTAACGACGTGCAGGGGGTGTCTTCATTCAAAGCAGTGGGCTACAACTGCCCCAGATATTATCGGTAACATCAGAAGTAAATTACACAGAAACTGAAAACCTGCTGCAGGCCTTGGTGCAGTGATGTCTCCTTTTCTTTTCAGTACCTCGAAATAGTGAGGAAGTCAGTTTTCATAACCATCCAGTCTTATTACTCACCCTTCAAGTAAAACCTGTAATAATACTTGTCCAGAACTACCAAGTGTGAGAAAATAATTGTGCACATTGATGAAACAGCATACGCTGTGTTAATGACAAATGGGACAAAAGCAGTGTGAGAAAATACCCTCCTGTCTCTCTAGCAAAACACAAACAGCATGTTTGACCTACTCACAGCCTCCACTTCCCTGAGATTAGTCTGTCTGAGAAGAGATAGAGTTGTCCTTGGAGCCAGATAAAAATTCTAGACAGAAACTGTTTTTTTCCCCCTTAGCTGTTAATGAAGTGGTAAGGGAAGTTACTCTTTAAGGAATCACAATCAGATTCTTTAAGGAATCGCAATCTCATCACAAGTTCACTGGTCACAAGATGCTTGTTGACTGAGAAGCGGAAAAATACAGTAATAGCTACCAGTTTAGTAAATCTTGGACTATATTCATGTAGAAAATTTAATGTGCTAATGTAAAAAGCACCTTAATTTCCACCCAGCCTGAGCAAAATGATGCAGTTTTCAAGACGAGGCTCAGTAATGTGATCTGTTTTCAGCAGTACCACGTAACTGGTGGTACTATTTCTGGTTTGCTTCAGTTCAGTTCAGTTCAGTTCAGTAAAATACATTCAGTCGAGGGACACGTAGTTTCTGTGCCACATCAGGTCAAGATTAAGCACTGCAATAACATCCAGCGTTGTATCTACTCACTGTAGCCACTCAGTTCTATCCTCTCTCATTTTTGTGTAGGAGTAATTTGCTGCTAATGTTTGAGCTAGCTAGCTAAGGATCCCAGTACTTTGTGTGCTGGGCTGAAATGAGCAGGTACCTAACTTTGCCAGTGGCAGGGCATTCCACTTCAGCAGATGTCTGCTTGCCTTGGAACGCAGTGCTAACCGGAGGTCAGCACGTTTTGCTGAGCTGGTGCAGCTTCTCAGCTGCCCGTCGTGAGACCTTGAGCTTTATGCTCTGCGGGGATAACAAGCTCATCTAGAATATCCGTCATCACACAAATAACCTCGGTTTAAACTATCCCTGGAATTTTGACAAAGTGCTATTGCTGAAAATCTGTATTTGGCCGATGGACAAGCCCAGGCAGTTTTCCACTGCTTGTTTGGGCAAGTTAGTTGTCATGGAAAATCAGCGTTAGGGAGCTGTAGCTGTTAGTGCTTGCTCTGCTCGTTATCTTCACACACTATTTGCAGCACCCCTGTTCCTTAACAAATCTTTTCACTTCAAAAATAACTTTAAAGTGTCACCACAGGTAAAGAATAAACCTGAGAATTAGAAAAGGGAGTCCAGCTGAAAACTAATCAGCTCTAGCTGAATGAAGTGTGGCAGGCAATGATTACCTGTCAAAGTAACGTGCTCCATATTACCCAGTGAGAGCTGGCAGGAACATAGTTCACGCTGCCCGTTTCTCTTTGGATGTAAAGTTTTCTGCTAGTTTCCTAAATTTCAGCAGAACAAAAAAAAAAAAGGCCCAAATGAACACTGCACATCAAATTGTTGTCCAAAGGTGTCGTTACCGATTGGCCAGACCAGCAACACAGTAATACCATCTCCGAATTTAGGTGGACTGCTAGCAAGAGTCTCTGCCTCGATGAAGCTGGGAAGATGTCGACGTGATGAAGCTAACACACACCGCAGCTGCCTTTACGAAGGCACAGGGCTGCCGTCAGATCTCACAGCTGCTTGTACCGAAACAGAACAAAGCCAAACCAAAGGCGACCCTGCTTCCTTTGGAAAGGAGCGCGGGTGGTGGCGGCACGGCCTGTCTGAGGCCAAGGCTGAGACTCATCGAACATTTGCCTGCGGCAGAGGGGGCTGTGGATTTTTAGAAGCAAGAATCTGTAGGGGAAATTCAGGTGCTTGCTAGAGGGGCTTGCTATTAGGAACAAGCTCCGAGTCCTCTGTGCTTCGGCTCCACAAGCCGCAACATGTTTTGTTTACTACAGCTCCCTGGCTTTGGGGAGCGGCCGTCACTCGAAGCACTGCTGAGGGAGGACGTGAAGGACGACGCAGAAGGCGGGGCACGGGCCAGAAGAGGGCCGCCAGCCAAACACCGGCCGACCGCCCAGCTGTGGGAGAGCCCCCGGGCGGGCGGCACCGCGCCCGCCCCC
>VXAV01002615.1:0-23113 GCA_013399715.1 Alectura lathami | reverse complement strand
ACACAGTGCCTTTTCAGCTACAGGACTGTCTGGTCTCTGAAGGAAACAAATCAGGCTATGACATCTTGTACATACATCACGTACCTGTATTGCAAGGCCGCATCAAGGCCTCATCAGGAATAAGAACATATGATACACATAACAAAAGGCAGTCTGTGTCTTAAAGACCTATCTGCCTAAGGAAAACAACAACAAACAGATGAACAAAGTCAGCAGAGCAAGAAAGCACAGTCATCCATAATCTCTGCTCGTATAACTTTTCCTTTATTACTCCTTCCATTGTCTGGGCTGAGAGGGAACAACCAGAATGTCGTATGAAATGGCCTGAAATCCTTCTTGCACAGCAATTCTACACAGGCTGTAGAATTAGATTTGGCCAAAATGGGCCACTGTCTATCTCCTTTTGCAAACTGTTTAGCATCAAGAAATTAAAAAGTTCACAGATCATTAGCCCAAAATAGTCGAGCTGTAACTCTGAAGAGTGCAGAAATGTTGGATGGAGCAAGATGAATCAAAATGCCGTGTTGTGAAAGCTCTACAGCTCTACTGCCTCTTGCCTCAAAGAGAGGCAATTCTTGCAGAACGTGCAGTGGCATAAGCAGCCACAGCATGAAGAAGGAAGTTCAAAAGCCAGGACTGTAAGAAGACAAGTGGAAGCAAATGTATGTCTTGGTGAGGATACAGCTATAGATACAAAGTACTGGAGCTGATCAATTCACTTAGCACTTTTCCAGATAACTGGAGCTCCAAAACCAGTATGCTTTTCTCAGAAATATTAGTGAATAATGACCTTGTTAGTTTGAAGGCATTTGGCAGATTGTTTCTACAAGCTCTAGAAACTGTTCAATAGAAGGGCTATTAGACAGACACATAGTGCAAGACCCTATGTATGGATGCCTCAGACTCCACTAGATATCAGGGTCACTTGCACCAAGACCACATCTTGTCAAATTGGATGTTCGTTCCACTGCAAGGTGGAACTGTGCTATTTCTATGGGGCAGAAAGTTTTGATAAAAAGTATTATGACTTGCTGGAAGAAAATATTTGCACCCCAGTCTCTGTAGCCACTGCCTGCCTACGCTTTGCTTCCTTGCAATAAGGACCCTCCTCCAAAAGTGATCCATCATCCTACATGAAGAGGATAAATGGCACAGCAGTTCCCCTTATCAAGTGCTCCTGACTCAAGCCTGGAGTTCCCACGAGGCAGTGTAGACACTGAAGGAGTTACAGGATGAATCTGTTCTCTGTTGACCTGGTGCCAAAAGGAGTGAGGAACACAAGTAATCACTGTGGGTTGTATTCCTGTATAATAAGCAAGTGAACTTGTTTGTTCATCTTTGCCCCAGCTTACAGCAGCTGTGGACACCGCCTATATGAGCAGTGCAGAAATGAGAATGTTCTACCCTGTAAATAGGAGATGGAGGGTTAGGCAATGTAATTCATTCTTTGATACACGCATGCCAGATGGGTTAGGTACTTACCGTTCAGCACCTATGGGTGTATATTACACTTGCAATCTGGATACTGTCAGACAGGATCACTGTGCAAAATCACATTCAGACCAAATTCATGAGCAATGAGATTAGACTACATACCCTCTGTTTAATATTTAAAATAACAGATGACAAGCTTTGAAACTGTTTGCTAAGTGGTAAAATCACTTGTGCGTCATACATAGTATCAGTCTCACCCATATGAGTGTGAATCTATTCAAACTCCTGCAGTAAGATAAAGCTTTGTCAATGTAGATCTCAGTAATTTCCCAGAACTGAACTGAAATCTAGTAGAATTTATGCTGACTTCCACTTCGGAGGAATCACAGCAATATAACGTGCCAAAAGAAATAAAGTGCAGCAAAAATACAATACATAATAACTGCTTTTGCTACAACTTTTCAACATAGCTACTTTGTGGTGAATTTCCATGACGCTTCATAGCTGGAAGTTGTCTTCTGTTCTGTTCAAACTGAGAACAGGAGCTGGCTGATTACCAAGTTTGTGTTGAGAATGATGCAGAAAGGGGTTCTAACCTCCCTGGCAGGTCCTGAGCACATTTCTGTCACTTAATGTTGACCAGTCAACCCACTGGCGTTTCAGTGCTGCTGTTCTGCAGAATAGATTTTCCTTTAGTCCTTTAAAGCTATACAGCAAAACACTCAGGAAAGACAACCCCTTTTTATCTGTTTCACTATTTGGGAAAATATAACACAAACAATAAGCTAATAATAATACATGCAATTTTAAATGGTCTGTAGACAGAAAAGTTATCCCATTCCCTTCCTTCTGATCTGATGATGGGTTTTGTTTAAACCTCCAGGTGATGGTCCTACATGTTGTTTACTTATTCCAGCTCCACAAAAGCACTACCTTCAAAGGAATGAGAAAAAAATGCAACCTCAATGCATGCCACAGACATTTTCCATAGCAAGCAGGACAACACACATCAAAGGATTTACTGTGAAATCATCTTGCAATCAGCATAGGATTGATCTCTATAGACCACTCTCAACAACAAGCATGTACTTCATGAGCAGTTACATGCCAGTTTTTAAAACCAGTGAAAAAATTGTATATTGGGACTGTTTTTCAGCCTGTTTGCTACAATTTTTGCATTCTGGCCCATGCTGATTTTACAAATCTTAGAATAATAAGTGTAAATTAACACCCTGGATACTCTGACAAAAGAAAAAGCCTAGGTATACAACGTCATCTGTATTCAAGATACCAAATACTACAGCTGAAACCCTGTTTACAAATCTGTTCTTTATTTATTTTAAATCTTTCTGAGGGGAGTTATGTTATTTACCATATATATAAAATATATATAAAGTATATATAGAGATTGTTTATTTGTAAATAGAAAAAATCCTATGAAGAAGAATGTCAAGTTTTCACATTTACTTAAAAAAAAAACATCAACATAAAGCCATGTTTAATGCTTCTATAATGTGACACAATAAACTTTAAAATAAACGCTGCATATGAAATATTTGCTATTTTGTATTTATGTGATATTTTCTATTTACCCTATTTGTTCAGAAAACAAACAGACCAGTTGAGTGGAAGCAAATGTAAGCACAGACCAAAAAGGGCCAGGATCCATTACTACCTTCTCTCTGTGAATCCTTTGTGTATTTATGTAGTCAAATATTGCTCCTGTTGTGGTTTGAGTTCATTTTTTAATATTGCCACTTGTTTTTCTTGACCCTGCCAGATGCTGCATGTAATTTGGACAGTGTGGAGTGCTCCCACTGCCATGGAATTAATCAGCTTTGGCCTTCCTTCATTTCTTTGTTGGGTGAGCTTTTAGCTGGGAGAGATGCAGGATCAGGGTGCAGGACTGTGATGGAGACACTGAGAATTATCTTGCTGCTTTTACACATGCAAAGCTCTGTGTCCAGCTAGCTAAGGACACTATATAATCCCAAAGAAAATATTATTCAAAATTAATTGTTTTAATTAGTGATGCCAATTAAAACCACAAGCATTCTAAAAATAAAATAAAATAAAAAAATCACTTTTTAGCTCTGCAGCAATCACAGGAGGTTAGCTAACAAGCAAAAGGGGTCATTGCCAGAGTCATCTGCAAAGTTTAAGACTGTTTGCCTATAAACCTCTTACAGCAAGGTATTTTCCCCAATAAAAACTCATCTTGATGTGAGTGTGGACCAACAAATATCATCTGGCCCAAATGTTAAATGACTGCTCAATGCTCAAATAGTGACTTCAAGCAATGACTTATGTGTTTTCTCATGTGAATTTGAAATACTGAGAATAAACTCCATGACACTACATTATTTCGTAACTCTGATAGCTGGAAAGATTAGCGTTCACTCCATGAACAACACAGGTACAAGTCACAGGTCATCCAAGACAGCTTAAGGCAGAATCACAGTGCAAAGAAGGATCTCAGCCCAGAGTGGTGCAATGAAGGCTGTACTGATGTTGTTTAATAAAACAGTCATCAGTCTCCCTCCTGAAGAACACATTCAGATGGGAGTCCTGCATGTGGGTTGGGATCCACTCTGCAGCTGAGTAGAGATGCTAGTACTTACCCCTGTTTAGATCCATGGGCCAAAAGTACCTGGTGAGTACAAATTATTATACTCCAAGGCACAAGAACTATTCTGCAGCAAAAAATCAATTTCTGTCATGAAGACAAGGCATGGGCTGGATGGGCTGCACTTACCTTCTGAGGATGGGAAGCATAGCCAGCTCATTACTCAGTGGGCTAGTTGTCTAGGAGAGATTAGGACAGTCCCAAAACAGAGGCCCCTGGCCTGAATCCCAGAAGACTTTAGTCAGCATGCTATTGATTGCCTCAGATTGTAGAAATGGGGACACAAGACATACTAACTGGGGTTCATCATGCTCACACACAGCCCTCATGCGCAATGCCTTGAGGCACTCACCTGGACACAGCAGAGGAATGGGAGACAAGGGGATAGCCCTAAACTCATGCAGGCTTCAGGAGGCAGAGGGGAAGCCTGCCTTCATCAAGACGTGCACCTGGTGGCAACCCACGCAGGGTCTATCATCTGGCCTGTACTCCGCTCAGAGAGGTCTGCTCCCATTTTTTCACTTCCTAAAGTTTTCTGATTCTGTCAGTTCATCTTATGCGGGAGATCATCAAATGCCTGCTGTCACAGGGGCACAGAATAGATTGATTTAAGTGCGAAAGGGCCCAAATTATCACAGATAAACTAGCAATGTCAAATCCCAACTAACAACATCTCAGCACCTGGTACAACTGCAGTGTAATTTCTCAAATGCATTTAACACACACAGTCGGTGTTTCTGAGTCCCAAGCATGACTGCTTTATAAGCTTCACAGTTTGACTTTCCTGCAATGACTTTTATTTTCCATCTTCATTCTGCTGCTGTAGAGACGTTTTAAGCACCTACGTATAGCTGCAGCAAAAAGTCTGCAATACAAAACTAACGCAGTGTGTCAAAGAGTCTGTTCCCTGCTGCAACAGAATGCACACAGGATAAGGAAGCTATGGTGGTTTTCACCCTCCCAGATCAGAATTAAAGTTCAGAATTAAAATTCAGGGATGGATGTTCTGTTCAGCTCCTCTCGGCAGCCCTGCCAGAGGATGAGTCACCTCTTGCCCTGCAGCCATGAAGAGATTTCATCAAACCCCAGCCTCTGCAATCCCAATTTCTCTTTTCCAGTACAGCAAAGAGGACCCTCTTCTTCTATTACCACCTTTGCTACAACTGGCTCAGCCCAGTGCATGAGTGGTCATGGGCCAGCATGTGGTTCTGCTATATGGCAATGAATAAAGAGCCCTAATACCTCACTTTATCATGACAGCCAGCTCTGTAAGGGCAATATGGGGCAAAAGAGTGAGGCAGGGAGTAAAGGGCAGGATATTACCGATGCTTGCTTTCACCCATCTCTAAAGATACTCTTGTAGCTTCCAACAGTGAGCACATGGAAGGAGATGCAGATAACCAAAGAATGAGTGGCTTAATGAAAGCAAACATATATGACAAAACCAGCAAAATAAATATGCTCTCAAATCAGTTCTACAAAGCAACCAGATGACACTAAGTACATCTCCTGCACTAAGAAAAAGACCCACTGTTTCTTGCAATCTGATAATATCCCACAGTACTGATTTCTTTCTTTCAATGCCTTAAAAGTAAAAACAAACAACCACAGAGAACAACAGTCATGTCTGGGGGAACAGTGCTCTTACCAGATAAAAATTAAATTTACTCCTAGAGTGAACTGAAATCGAAAGCAGATATTTTCCAGGAGGCTCAAGAATATCAGGCAACTCTTTCACACCGAAACATTGCCTTAAGCCCTGTCACCAAGATCCAGAGTGTGAGAGAGAGAACAAGAGCAGAAAAGACCTGATTCCTTTCTTGACTGATGTCAAGGTTGACAGTACCATGAAGCTCAGCAGATTCCTGCCTGTGACCGTGGTAGGGCTGGTAACTGACCCAGCACAGGAGCGTCAACAGTGCTTTACATTAAAAAAACTGTCCTCAAGGGCTGACATGACCCCATGTCATATATGCAGGCCATTGGCTCTGTTCTTGTCACTTGCTACATCCATTTCGATGTGGCTGAAAGCAGGGTTGTCAGTTCCTTCGGATGCCATAGAAGATGTTTTCCAGTTTAACACGACCACTTTCTCTTGCTAAAAAAGAAGAGACAAAAGGCAGGCTGTGAAGTGGAAGAAACAAACTACCTTTCTTTGACCTGCAGGCAAGAAGAGCCAGGCCTGACTTGCATAAAGCCTTACAGGAAAACACGTCAAATGCTGACAGAGTATCATGACTCATTGAAGTAGCTGGTATTTTTCTAGGGGCATGGAGAGTTTCTTCTTGCGTAAGGTACTAGCTGTGCAAAATGTTTTTATCACATAAAATGTTCTCATCCTGCAAAGTGTCTGAATTGGTTTTGGTTGTGCAAAGTTTTAATTGCTGTTTTCACGCCTAGCAATCTGTCACCACCAGCCACCTGTGCTATTGGCTCCCAGCCCTTGGTCCTTACCCCATCTTTGACAGGAAAAGCAAATTAGCATGCTCCATGACTTCGATGCTCCATGTTCACTAAACATAATGAGATGTTAAGCTCTTCATGTGCAGGAAGTTGCTCAGTTGCCCTGATTCATGCTCAGTTTCCCCTGATTCATTCTCAGCAATTGACTTCCTGTACTAGTTGTGATGCCAACCACTTGCTACCCAGCTGTATAACCAGGCAGACACTTGTTTCTGACTCCAGGCAGAAAACAGTATGGCTGTGGACATTACCTACCATATGTTTTGTGAGGTTTTTTTTTTCAAAAGCCTTCAGAGATTAAAATCCCAGACGGTGAAAGCAGATGTTGGTCCATTAAAGACTGAATGACAACACCTGGACAGCCGGTATCCAGCCCTGACATGGGCAAACAGCGTGCAGTATTGTAAAAAGCCCTACCCTTCTCTGTTGTTCATATGCAGAAGCTAAATCACATGAGATCATACTGAAAGGGGTAATTGTCATGAAGGAGAAACATTTTGCAAACTGGGACATCTCAAAGACATGATCATTGCCTGTAATACGGCACTCAAAAAGCACTGAACAAAGCTGAGCTTGCATGTTCAGCAGCATCCTGAAGGCACTGACAGGTTGACTCTTGTTTATTTTAAAAATGAAATTTCCCCTATATTATACTTTCTAAGGGATGTTACTTCCACTCTACTCAATAATTTCTCCCTCTTTCTTATATCTTAGGTAAGGTGATAGAAAATATATACACTGTCTAAAAATGCTTTCTTTCAAACAGCAGCTGATGTTGAAGAAAAAAAAAAAATCACATTTACAAACAAAGAAAGCTTTGCTGAATCCAATGTGTGCCTTGGATCAGCTTCCAAGACACTAGCGAGGGAGTACATTGTCAGAAGCCTGGAGAACAACTGTCCCTTGTCTCAGCTGCAGCTCTGTTGTTACTGAAGTCAAACTGTGGCCAAACATATCTTCCCTGCCTGTGCCAGCTGCTTTTGGCTCACCCGCCTTGTGCTCTGCTACTGCCCTAAGGCATCAGATGCTGTTTACCCTGCTGGGAAAAGATAAGCCAGGCATTGTTTGCCTTTGTCCCCAGGAGGAGAGATTGCTTTAAATCAGAGGATGCATAACTACACTTACCATCTCAGATTTAGACTTCGAGAAGTTGGACAGGAAATCCTCTCTGGTCAGCAGGAATTTACGGTCTGTGTTCTGCTTCAGTCCTCCTGCAAAATAGGCAGGTTCCAATCAGCCAGGTGTCCATGTGAATGAGATGTCAGAGCCCAGCTGTGGGCACCAAGCCAGGTGAGTAGGTCATGCAGCAAAAGCCATCAAGCAGGCACAGGCTGGATGTTACCTTCCTTAGGGATCATTTCCTTACAACGATGTATCCCCCTGCATCTCTCAAAACACAAAATTATCCTCAGGGTCTACCTGAAATGCTTCAGCCCTTTTTCGGATTTTCCTAGATCCTCCCCAGGTTTCTGTATGAAAAATGTCTAAATTGCTAAGATAGCCATCTGAAAGGGATGGGGATTTAATGGGATGTTCTGGCACTTTTAGGGCATGGAAGATGACCTGCTCTCATGTAGGAATGTGTGTGGGAAAGAAAGGAGAAGTAGGTGCTGGGAATTAGCTCTGTCACCTGAGGCTTAAATGGGATCTTGCTCCACAAAGACCAGGGTGATGTTGAGTTGGTTCTCTGGAGTTTCTGTTTCTTGGGCTGAGGATTTCTCATCTGGACTTACTGAGTTACTCAGATTTTGCATTTTGCTTTATGGCCCAATGGAGACGCTTTCAGTGGAGTGGCTGTGGATGACCTGATCCCAAACAAGCAAGAAGTGAAATTTGTTTGGAAGCATCACAGTCAGAGCTCAACCTTGCCTTTTGCAGAGAGCAGCATGTCACTGAAGGAAGTAAGGATAGGTTAGAGAGGAAGAGGGAAGAAAAGGGAGCAAATCCTCTAGAAGTTTGCAAGGAAAAGAAAACGGTAGAAGCGTACCTTGTGCTCACAAGCTGCAAGGCACAAGGAAAGCAGTGGAAACCAATCTGTCTGCAGGGTTTAGAGTTTTGTAGTCCTGACCAAAAAAATAAAAACTAAAGAGAATCCATTTCTGAAGTAGTTGTAGGTCAGGCTAGTAGGTCTGAAATCTGACAGCACCAAAATCTGATGTGTGCTGTAGCAGGAATCTGTCCAGGCATAGTGGAGAAAGCTGTGAGAGCAGCTGCTTTTGTGCTATTTCTGCCATGCACCATGCAGTTGTCAGGTGCAGTTTGCATCTCACCTAGATGCAAGAGTAGAGAGGCCACAGGCTGGAACTCGTCCCTGCTCTCACCTGTTGCTTTTGCCCCTTGCACAAATAATACAGAGCAACTGAGAAAGAAGCTAACACAGCCATGCACAGGGTCTCCAGCTCTTACATACATGCCTGGGGAATGTGGTGAAAAGCATGCATGGGTGCACTGCATGGGTGCAAACAAAAGCCCTTGAGTGCTCTGAACTCACTCAAAGTAAAACTGCTTTTGTCCTCTAGAAGAAGGATGGGTGCGTCTCCTTGCCTTGAGTTGCTGCCATGTTCAGGGACAACCCTTAAACCTCAGCCTCTGCTGAGATCTAATAGAACAGGAAAGGCAGATGGGATTTTTTGCCCCTCAGGTTAAAAAATGCTGAAACTTCTTTCTCCTTAGAAATTTGAAGTAATCTTTGCTGTGATTAGAGACCAAGCACAGGCTGCAGAAAGGCTGAAGGGAGGAAATGAGAGTTAGGATGGGAACCTTTACACAATGGAACAGAATATCCCATGTTGGAAGGGACCCACAAGGATCATCACGTCCAACCCCTGGCTCCACACAGCACCACCCAAAATCCAAACCCTGTGTCTGAGAGCAGTGTCCAAATGCTCCTTAAACTCCAGCAGCTGGGGGCCGTGCCAACTGCCCTGGGGAGCCTGTTCCACGCCCACCACCCTCTGGTGCAGAACCTTTTCCTAACCCCCAGCCTTTGCAAAATAGGGTCACTGGCTCTTACTGCAGAGATGACAGTTCTCTGTTTGGTCATCGTGATTTGAAACAGATCTAAGACTTATGTTCAGCCTCAGCTGTGGAACTAGTACCTGTTAGGAGGCTGATAATCATTCCCACAGCTACTGTGGTAAGTGTCCCAAGTGTGCTGAAGTAGAGATAGGACAAGGAATACCACTGATCCGCCAGGACAGGCCTGAAAAAAAAAGCACAAAAAGAGTTAACCTCTGCTTTCCTCTTCCAGGCAACCTGAAAATGTTGTCTGTTTCCAGGTAGAGTATAAATACAGAGCTACTTTCTGAATCAAGTGAGCTGGTACTCTTGAATTACCTCCATACAATAAAATGTGCACTGAAAATCTGTTATAAAATTTTCAGGAAAGGTGTCCTCACAGGGGAGGAAACTGGTCAGCATGGTGAGGCAACATGTGAAACTGAGCAGGTAAAACAGGGCAACCTTGTCTCTGCTGGGTATCTAGTGCAGAGCTCAGCACTCCAGCTGTCCAGATGAAGGGATAACATCTTTAGAAGGAGTTGCACTATTTAAAGAAAAAGTCGTATGGTAGGACATCAGCCATGTGCATCTCTAAACAGCCAGAAAAAATAGGGCAACTTTCACACCTCAGGTTACACCCTATTTTAGTCTCCCCAAGAACGTGCCCTGTTGCCTCCCCACAGCTATGAGCAGTGCTGGAGGCCTCGTGTGTGAGGTACAGCCTGTGAGTGGATCCTGGGCACGCGTGTGTGCACCAGGCTATCTATTGCACAACACTCTAAAGTATAATAATTCGGAATCCCTAGAAATGTGTTATTTTAGCTCTTGCTCCAGCTGTTTTCTGTATTATCATTTATTTATAACTCTTATGTTTCACTGTGAGTGCCCCAAACCAGACACATGGCAATTTCAGAGGAGAGAAAACCCCATATATTTTTCCCATTATACCAATAATTCTCTCTTCTGTAGTAACCCAAATGCTAGGCAGATGTTCATGTTGCTTCAAACCAAACAAATGCTCTAGTGATTGCACATGAAGAACTTTTATACCTTTCCACAGCTTGTGTGCTGAAGATTGTTGTTAATGGATTTTCTGTTGATGTAGTCCAATTGCTTGAGATGGATATGTTACAGCCTGCAGTTGAGAGGGGCAGTGGCATAGTCCTCTCTGGGAGTGGAGGATAGATCTGAGAGCCGATTCCCACCCAAAGCGAAATGACAAAGCCAGTGACAAGACCCACAAATGCACCCTGCAAAAAAGAAAAAGAAACTTAGGCTTGCAAGGAAAGCAAACATATATTTTAAAACAACAACAACAAAAATTAGTTGAGTAAGAAACACATAAGATAATCTAAACTGCAGACTCTGTAAGAAAAATAAAATGTACAGTTGGGGAGAACTGTGAGTTTACTTAATTTCTCTTTTGGAGAATACGTTGTTTGTGGCTCTTGAACATAGTTCTTTTTCCTTTGCCACTATGAATTTACAGTCAAAGGATAGCTTTGTACTACTTGGAATAGGGAAAAAGCTGTTTTATCTGAGGCCTTCCTTGAATGAATACAAAAGCAGTTTTCCCTTTTCCTCATGGTTTTTTTTTTTTCAAAAGTCTCTTCTACTTCAGGCTGGGTTTGCTGGCTGACAGCTGGTGATTTTTTTTTTCAGCATAAATTTAAAATTTGCAGAAGTAGAAAGGTAAAGGATAGTGATTAGCAAATCTTACTAAACAACAATCTTCTTCCTACATCCATCCATATGACCAACAGACCATACTCCCAGAGTTGGTCAAACATATTTTTGATGGAGTAGCTTTATCCTCTGGAGGTGCTGATTTCATGATACCAAAGCATTCTAGCAGAGCACCCCAATTCAGTCTGCCTGTTTATCCCCTCAGACTTCCAGAAGCGTTTTGAAAACTGTCTGCCCTCAAGGTCACCTGGTCTGTCCCACCCAAGAGGCCATCCCTCCAGCTGCCCACACTGGGGAGAAAGGCTAAATATCCACATGGAAAATAACGAATGTCTTTGCTGCCCAACACAAAATTATTGGGGGTGGAGGGGGAAGAGTGTACCCAAAATTATAAATGGATGTAGGTCCAACAGGGCTTTCAAGCTCTACTTACGATTCCATTTGCAAAGGAGCAGAGGATGCCCAAGGCAAACAGGCCTAAGAGGGGGCCACCAACCATGCCAAAAATGCTGAGTGCTGCCTGTGGAAGGAAGAGAGTCTATCAAGTGCTGTGCTGGAAAAGTTAAAGCTGCCAAGAGGGCAAGAAGGGGAGGTGGTGAGAAGGAAATTATGAGGTTTTTATTGGTATATTCTCACCCGGCAGTAATTGGTATAGTAATTGGTATATAATGGTGCTTAGAGCAGAGGCTGAGGCTCTTTGAGGCCAGTACCCAACAAAGAATAAAAGCTAATCTCATAAGGGTATTCAGCAATTATTTCCTTACACAATTCATTCTGGATTATTCAACATGTGCTGAAAAGCAACCTGACACCCACCTGCAGCAGAGCTCCCAGGAGAGATGCCAGCGCAGCCATAGCGATGCAGACTCCGCCATAAAACAGGCCTGTGTAGGAAAGGCAGAACGATGTGTCCACTCACTGAGGGGGCCACTGATGGAAGCAGTCCCCTCTCACCCAGCAGGCCCTGGCATTCCAAAACAAACCTCCTAGCATGTTTGGTTTTGTTTTGTTCGTTTGTTTCCTCCTAGGAGAGCCCTAATTGGCAAAAAGGCCAGGTTTCTGTTAAGAGGAGATCTTAACAACTAAATCTTCTTCCTCTATATTGCTAAAGATTAGTTAACACCCAATTCTAGATGGCACCCATATGGATTAGACATGGCAGCAATACCATGTTCACATTTCTCAGCTAAACTCCTGTGTCATAGTCCTTATTTTGAATGAATAATTTTGCTTCTCAGTCTCAAGTATTTGGAGCAAGAAAGTAAACGATGGCAGATTACTGGGAAACAGCAGCATGACAAAGAACATCCTGGACTACCAGGACACAGCGTTTCTTGCCAGCCCCCATAACACTGGCTCATTTGTGGGCTCCACCTCCACCCCTACTGAGTTTCACTGCCCCAGTGACAAGCAATAGGTTAGTCCCTTCATTGAATGTGATAGCTCAGGCAACTCATGACAATACCAAAGTGTCAACAATTTTGGCATAAACACTGCTTGCAATAACATTTAAGAAAATCCGCTCAGGTAAAAATATTTCATACTTGTCACCTGCCACCAGTCCACTGTGCTCAGTTGTATGGGATATGACACCATGCTGCAACTGTAGTTTTTCATGCCAAATTAGCACGCTGCCTTGGGCCACACCTGCATCTGGTATCAGGCTGTACAACAGCAGAGATGGCAAGTGCACGTCAAAGATGCAAATCATCTGCTTAGCTCAGTTCAGACCCTCTTCTCTGAGAAGGGCCATTAAACACAAGAGCTCGTCAGGCTGCGGGTCCACAGGTATGTCAGGGAAGACGTGAAGTTGCTCTCTCTCTGGAGCACTGCAGTTGACCTATCGCTCTGTTCACAAGGTTTGTTACAGAATTGTTTCCTATGCTTCTGATTTTTGACAGGTGAAATAAAAATAACACCTATTTTAATCTAAGATATTTGGTTCTGTATGTATTGCAGGTCAATATGGAATACAGAGGCAAGTCCATCTTTACTTCCTACAGGTAAACAAGGTGGTTATTTATTTAATGCTCACTAGAAATAACTTGTCCCTCATTCTGCATAGAACTTGCACAGCTGATCTCGGCTCCCCCCAGTATTGCAGGAACATAATCCTATTGGTTTGAGTGCTCTTACTGCTGACTTATGCTGCCATAAGTGAGATCTGAATCAAGCCCTCACTTTGTAAAGCAAAAGTGGAAGAGAGATTTTTCCAGACATACTCATCCCCATAGAAATCCATGACAGCTTCTTTTCAGAGAGGGATCTGAAGTATGGCCTAATGAGGTCTTCAACAGTCACAGCAGCCAGAGCATTGATGCTGGAGGACACTGTACTACAGAACACAAGATTTATGCATTTCTTTTTTATCTTAGAAGTTGGAATCATAGATAACAGATGGGTTACTGGCACAGAGACACTGCTACTGTCTAGAACAGTGTCAGAGAGCAAATGCAGCTGCTATATTGGTTGAAATGACTTATTGCTGTGAGTGATATAGTTCATGATTTAAAAAAAAAAAAAAAAAGAAAAAAAAATTTTAATTGCTCTTTGTGAAGAAAAGGCAAATCTCAATGAAGAGATACAGCTGAAGATGTCAATGAAAGTATCTGTTACACGTAGCAATGCTGTAAGCATTACTGTAGCTACGTTGTGTAAACACCTGTTTAGAACATTTAAATTCTTATAGCAGAGAGCATCTTTACAGCACAGAGAGGCAGGGCTTGTTAGCACCATGCATCACTAGCTGTTTCCTCACATTGTTAGCAGGGAACTCCAAACAGCTTTGAGTCTTAGGACCTCAGAGCATGGCTATCGAAAACTATGGATTTGTAGGTGCAACATCAAACAGCTTATAGGGTCTGTCTTAAAGAAAAAGAAAAAATGAAATGCAGTTTTAGTACAGCTTTAGTATAACCGAAAAAAAAAAAAAAAAAAAAAAGACACTAGATTCCCACCTTATTATTAACTTACCTTAATGTCCCACTGTAGGCACTAGCCACAAAAAGCCCTGGTAATCCTGGAAAATCCTTGAAAATATCCAGCACTAGGTAGGGCATTAGCTGAAAAATTTCAGAGTGTAAAAAATATTATCATCTTGCTGTAATTTTTCTTTTTCCACTTTATTATTATTATTATTATTATTTACGAATCTTCTCTCTGGCATTCTGCTGAGCTCTTCCAATTTTGAACGTCCCATTTTGCACCATTTATTGATTTTTTACAGAGGAAGTGATTCCTAAAACATCTGCCTGAGATACAGCTACATCTGCTTAAACAGCCTAGGAGAGGTGAGCAGTTACACATGTTCGATGGCT
Source organism: Alectura lathami (assembly GCA_013399715.1). NCBI lineage: Eukaryota > Metazoa > Chordata > Aves > Galliformes > Megapodiidae > Alectura > Alectura lathami. Next base: position 8,587 of record VXAV01002615.1, on the reverse strand, counting down.
GCTCCTTCACCACCATCCCCAAGGGGAAGGATGCCCCTTCCTCCCCGCTGAGATGCAGGGCTGTACCTGGTCGAGTGCTGACACCTGCTTTGCCGACCACGGGTCGCAGTCCTTGTAGATGGAGTACAGGGACAGCCCGCAGAGCACAGCACAGACCAGGATCATCCACAGGCCCACCAGGTTGATGTAGAGAGACCTGCACCAACACGCACAGAAATGCCACGTCAGAGCTAGATGTCCCACCACGCTGCAAGTGATGGACTGGACCACCAGTACCCTCCAGAGCCGAGCAAGCAAGTGCCATGCCAGTGCCCATGTAGCACCAAGGAGACACTTGGGGTCAATGGCTGCCAGGCTGAAAAAATCATGGTATGGCTCCAAGCAATTCTGATAGGGGCTCACATTTTTAAATACACAAATTCCACTTTGTTCCTGGTAACATGGTCTGAGTGCCTGTCCTCCGACAAGGCCTATGCCAGAGATGATGGGAGCAATACAGCAATCTGCACATTTCGTCATGTGAGCAAGTTTTATATTATAGGCATCTGCCAAGAAAACACTCTTCCCCTCTCACCACACCCCTCGGTAAAGACAAACCTCAAATAGACTTGCAAGGCGGGGTGCCCCAGATCAAAGTGCGGGGTAACTTTAATCAGCACCAGCATTCCTTTGCCTCTGGAGCTGCACTACCACACTTACACAATGCTGGAACCATGCTCATAAAGCAACAAGTTCACCATTTCCTCCCGGCAAGATCTCTGTGGAAGGCAGCAACAAGGCACATGTTCCCTCCTCTGGGACCTGCCTTAGAGCCACTTCCAACGGCCACTTCCAAAGGCCAAGGGCTCGCCACCAACACCAGAGCTTCCCCTTTAGCAGCTTGGAGCCTGGCATAGTCAAGGAACCCCATCCTGAGGAGTTCACCACGTCCTGAGGGGAGCTACAGCTGACACACAGATGGAGAAGAAATGTGGTCATCACACATTAATGCTGCTTTTGCCACACACAACAGGCAGCCTCTCTTGGTTGTGAAAAACAAATCATTCTCCCAAAACAAATCATTCTCCTCTCCCCAGGGAGGGCTTTTCCCTTCTATCTATCTGACCTTCTAAAATGTTTCTTAGCCCTTGATGACTCCTGGGTCACAAAGTCCTTCATACTGTGGCTCACCTATGGTGGTCAGCTCCCGCAAACACACCCAGAGGGAGCCTGGCCTTGAAAACCACATTCCTTTCCAGCAGTTCCTCCTGGTTATTTGTGTACCATCCACATACAGTGATTTAACTTCCTGGCAGATCACATACATTGGACCTGTGCGAACTGCTAAGACCTCTGCTGGGTGGACTCCTGGAGGATCTTTGGTATCTGTGCAAACATATCCATGCCTGCACTGCTTCAGAGGCCATTTTATTGCCTCCAGTGCCCCAGAAGGCAAAGAGCATCAGCCTTTGGACTGCTCCAGAGGATCATTAGGATGAATTAAGTAAACTTATCTTTATAGGTCTTGTTAGGCATTGAATTGCATATTTTTAGAAAGGAGTAGTATAGATTAACTAGATGAGATAGCAGTTTTATACCATGGAAAACTTATGGGTAAGCACAATGCAAACCATTGAAAAAGACCTATTTAAATAAAGGCTGATCGGGTAACACAAGAGAGAGAACTCTGCATTTATTCTTCATACTGGCAAATAGTATCAGTCTAAATACAGCACTAGCAGCACTTCAAATTTATTTCAAGGCTAAGTTAGTAAAAGTAAAATAGTCTCCTTCTTAAAGATGCTTACATATCGGTTACTCGTTTTGCATCAATTTAGCTGAAGCTGTTCCTGCATTGGCATGGTCTACCTTGAAATAAGGCACTTGAAATAAGGAAGGTGATGTAGCACAAAACGTAACCAATGAGTTCAATCAATCCAAACCTTTTCAATAGATGCAATAACAGTATTAGCCTAAAGCCTGTACCAGATATTAGAAAGTCAAGAGAAAGACACAAGCAAAAGAAATTGTCTGCATTCAGCAATTCCTGGTTTTAAACTGTGTCAGTGTTTGATGGTGAAAAGAAAACTGCTTTTTCCATCTTAGTTACACTCCCAGCTCGAGGTACACCCTATGACCCTATGAATGAGGTGTTCCCACTAATTCTAGATGAGTAACATAAGGTGGAGTTTGGGTGACGTAGGTTCTGTGAATGTGCAAGACTTATTTTCGGTTGTTTTTTCAGTCTGGCTCTAAGATTTAAGCACTGCGACATGCCAGCCAGTGACCTTGAATGGAAAGTAGAAGAAATGTGCTAGTATTTTTTCTGAATTTTTTCTGAAAGAGTAGCTCTCTTGCTCCGAGTGCCTGACATTGTTCATATTCAAGCATTATGTTTGATTTGCCTAGTTACTCTTTGCAGATAACAGCATGTGTTCATACCTACTTGCGTGTTTCTTGAATTGGGTGAAATCCCTTTCCAAAGCCTGAGAAAATCCTACTCTTATGCCATTCTTTAAGGCCTTCCTAAAACCCACAAGTTGGGACCCGTGAAACAATTATTTTCTTGGCTCTGATTTACTACTAAATAAAGGCTTGTAGTAAATGCCACGGAGGTGCAAAACCTCACTATTTTGAGCTTTTTCACATACGACACTTCTACGTCCATATTAAACAGCAATAAGAGGTGCAGGCCGCCAGTGTGACTTGCCAGATGTGTTTAATTACATTTGCAAATAACTAGATAGTCATCACAGAATGGCAGTGTTTACAGTTGTAGCAAACAGTAACCATTACACAAAAAGACTTCTCCACACAAGGAAAATACCAGGAGACACAAGCAAGATGCCATGGAAAGGACTCTACCCATTAAGGTTGTGCCACCATTAATGTGGTATGAGCTACAGAATCATAGAAAGATCTAGGTTGGAAGAGACCTTCAAGATCATCAGTTCCAACCAAATATACTGCACTTTTATTTATAACTCTTGAATCCCATCCAAAGCCCTCCAGAACCAGACAGCCTCCAGGTCTGGCCAAAGCCACTGCAATAGCCCAGAAAATCTGCCCAGAAGCTGTCATGGTGCCACATTCCCCTTGGCCACACTCTGCCTTTGGGACACCCTGGAGGCATCCCCCCTCCCAAAAAAAGGTACAGAGGGGGCAAGAGAGGGACCTGCTCGCTATGTGGAGCAGGTACTTGGAAAGGACAGGGTCGCTGGCACACAAATTGAGTGCAATGTAGGCAACTGTTCTCCCACATGCAGTCATGCCAGGTGGCACTGCAGGTGTGGCATGCGCCTGCTGCCTCTGCAGTGTCAAGCACCTGGGACCCAGTCACACACCAGAGATTGCTGAGAAGCCAGGTGGTGTGCTGGGGATGTGGCTCTGTACCTATGTCTTGGAGAGGTGGCTGATGATGGGCATCAGCTCATTGCTGTCTGTTGCATAAATTACTGAAATGTGAATTTCCATTATTGCCAAAACTAAAATATTTTAGTTTTAAACTGTATATGATTTTATGAGCAATTTGCTGACTTCAGGAAGTGAAAACCCTCATAAACAACTTTGCTAATGCATGTCACTGTGTTATGGAATTTAGTAACTATAGTTAATGATATGCATTTATGTATCTCTCCTATAAATAGACTTTACTTGCTTGGTAATAGTTCTTAACTCTTGAGTTATGAACTACAGGAATAGCACTAAAGATAAAAGCAAGATAACGCAGTGAGTAAATATACTCTGCTATGGAGTAAAGGTTGATCAGAAATATTTAAACTCAGGGAAAACAGAACTCACTGTCAGTCTCCATAACAAATTCCTATAGGAAAAGCCTTAACCATCATGAAAACAAAATATATGATTTTTCAGCAATTTTATCACTATATATGATTCTTCAGCAATTTTATCATTGAATAAAACATTTCTGCATGTTTACACACATTGGCATTGAAAAATCTTTTAATCTTTACTTAGGTAAAGTTCCACCAAACTAGTCAGGTTTAGCAAAGTAGCACTTCAAGATGCTGTTTTGATAAGGCTTCAGCACAAATAAGTGCTATATTATTTGGTCTTTAGGTTGTATATAAACTAAATGTATCTATGGTATGTAAGAATTCTGGCAGAGTGAAACAGTCTGGCAGAAAGTTGAATGTTGCAGTTATTTACGTGTAATTCAAATATCTGCACTTACTTTGCCAATTTTGTTTTCTACCTGGTCTACAAAGCAGAGAATAAAAGTTGTTGCCTTTTACAAGTAGGTATTATATAGACAAAAAAAAACATTCTTTAAAAACAAACAAACAAACAAAAAAACCTCCATTATATAGATCAGTCATTGCTAAATTCAGATATCAAGAAATATTGTAAGCAGACTTACATTTTTGCATGGAACCTGTTTTTGCATGCAATGTATCTCTGTACTTGGGACTGGTTGACACCATAAATGCCAGTCCATGTGAAGGTCCCACCTATAACAATCGTCCAGAAGGTGTGCCTTTGCAAGGGATTGGGATTAAAGCTACAATGAGAGGGAAAAACAAACACATAAAACACTCAGTAGGTGAAAATCTCATTGTCAGAAAACCTTAAAGGCTAGGGAAAAAAAAAAAAAAAAAAAAAACACTTACTTATTCTAATATAAATTCACTTAATTTGGTCTGATTTTGAATATTCAGATATTCCAACATTACATGAAATCACAGAAAGCAGATTTTCAACTCAGAGTTGAAATCCTGACCCAGTGAAATACTGATCTGTTCAAATGTGAAATTAAACTAACATATTTGCCTAAAAATTATAGTCATAAGCAAAGCAGTATGATGCTTATGACTGTTGTGATGAAATGAAGTTCCAGTAGAAACTCTAATATGTTGGCTTATCTAGGGGAACATGAGTCTAACACCAATACAAAGGTGTGTTTGCACACCCAGCCCTTGTGGACAGAGCCTCTATAAAAAATTTTGCTGATTTAGCTCTAAGTGAAGAGAAGATTTTAAATGGAATACATTTTAAATGACATTTTAATAGAGCAATAAATTATATTTATCTTGGTGAACAACATAATACTAATCCATCTATTACACACCTTCATCCCTTTTTGTTTTTCATCTGTGAACTGTGAAAATCACTGTTCAATAAATATTGTGAACTGACAGACAAAAGGTCAATAGGTAATACTTGTCACACTGAGCTTCTCTAGCACCAGCTGAAGTTACTCAGTGGAATCACCTGTTCATCAGAAGTAGGATAACTTTTTTTTTTTTTTTAACTTACTTATTTTTTAAAAAACTTATTAACTTAACTTATTTTGACTCAACACTGTCAGAAAGGAATATTCTTAACCTTGCAAAACTGTATTTTTAGACTATGATTATTTACAGTAATGGAGGGTACAATTAAATGATAAAGTTTATAATAATATAAACTATTAATATTACTTTTAATTTTCATTTTAGGGAAAAGAAAAACATTTCTCCTTTTCAGATTACCAGTTGTTTTGGTTCAGTAGCTAAAATGGCAAATCATTTATTTGCAAATTGTAATCATAAATATGAGTGTTCCCTACTATTCACCATTCATTTCAGTGGAATCCAAAATGCATCCTTAAAACTGGTACTTAACAATGTAGAAAGATTTTTCTCCTACTAGGGTTTTGCACAATGCAAATCCTTAAAAATATCCCTCAAACTAGATAAGCTTGTTAAAATATGTGTAGAACTTGTGTCTCAACTCCCCTCTCCACCTCCAGTAGCAATTTAATTGCACAGTCAGTCACATGGGCTCTATTTGTCAGAATAAAAAGGCACATCATCTGCAAGTACAAACTCACTCCCAGAAGTTTAATCTTCCTCCATAGTAGGAATCATTCACAATGCGTCCAATGCCCTCCTGGACCACCACAGCTCGTATAATCACAGACGAGAATCCAGCGACCATGATTCCAACTTGGAAAACGTCTGTCCACACCACAGCCTTCAGACCGCCCTGCATGAGGAACAGCATGCATCAGGTATAATGGGGCAGCTGTGCTCTTGCTTTACGCTCGCACGCAGCTAAAAGAAACGCTACTATGCAGATTACGCAGACCTGGTTAATTCTGTCTTCCTCCTGAACAGAAATAATTCTGTATTGGGATGTTTAGGAATTGTATCCTGCAACCTGCTCAGGACATGCTGTCCCCTCTGTGAGTTGCACTAGAATGCTCTGTGGCCATACACATACCTTAATCCAATATTTCCTTCATCACATCCCCCTGATTCAGGAGTTTGTTTGTATCAAAATACAAATGGGCTGACTGTGCTCATCTTACATAGATCCAGTACCACTAACTCCAGAGGGCATACAATTCAGGTGAATTAAAATAAACATTATTTAATCCAAAATATACAAATAATTTTATGCCACAGTGGTTCCACTTACACATTTCTAGGCACTTCACCAATTAGTACCAATCGAAAAATCGATCTTTTCACGTGGCACTTGCTACAGTCTCAGTAAGAGACTACTATTACGGTTGCAGTGAGCAGGTGCTTGACAAATTGCACAGCTAAATTCTACTAGGTTAGCAGAAGTACTACTGGAGGATTTTTAGGAAGGAAAATCTATCTTTTTGCTGTTCTTTCAATAACATTTTGAATGTATCAAAATAGAAAAAGGTTGAGTCACATTGCGGCTGCCTTTGCGTCCAGAGAAGCCTCTGGTTGAATACAGCTCTGGGGCTGTAACTGGGCTGCAAAATGGGGCAATCCAGTTATGAGGTGAATTTTTAACAACTGGCACATTTGATGTAAATGGTGAGAGGAAAAGAGAGTTCCCTCAGCTGAAGGGTCCACATACCAATGTGCAGTAGAAAGTGCAGACCACGCCGGTCGCCACCACGGCACCCCACAAGTCGAAGCCTGTGACTGAAAAAGAGGGAAAGGGCACCAGAGTGAGTGAGGCACTGGGGACACAACAATGAAGGTCTATTTTTCACCTCAGTCTGGTTGCTGAAGAAAAACAGAAATAAGTAAAATGCAAAAGTAGAAAGTAATAAAAAATTGCAATGAAGAGAGTTGAATGTCTGAACTAGAGGATTCATCCTAACCAGCTCTAAAATGAAGTTGTTAGAAACACTGGAAACTGCTAAACAATTAGATATACTTTGGGATCTAAGATGCTTTTGGTCTTTAGTGTGGCAAGAAACACAACAAATATTCTTGCAGGCCCCAGCTCAGGAAGGTTTTGAAACCTGTGTCCTTCCTCAGGAACACCTGGGTAGCCCCCAGAACCCTCAGCCATGGATTTATGCAGGAAGGCAGCAAGGGTACTCTTCACAGAGGCGAGGTGGTTTAAGCAATGGTCTGGAAGGCATGTGTCATGGAATCATAGAATGGTTTAATGGTTCTTTTATTCTGTTTTCTTTAAGGAAACATAATAGCACGCCTATGCCAGACAGCACCATGCTGCACTTGGCACGCAAGCTGCCAGTGCCCAAGCTTGGCAGGTTGACATGTTGCCCAGCACAGCACTGTGGGGCTCCCCAACAGGAGCACTGCAGCAGAGCTCATGGTAAACCACTGCTAGCCAGGTCAACCTTGTTACAGCCTGTTACAGGGCAAATAACAGCGTTAGGGACATAAAACACATGGGATTTATATATTAGAGGAGATCAGTGCAGACAGTGCTTGTTTTTTTCTTCTTTTTTTTTTTCAATGAACAAGCAAAAATATAACCAAAGGGCAAAAAAAAAAAAAAAAACCCCACACACAAACAGAACAATTTTGATTTTCATTCTAACTAAAAAGATTTTTGTTTTTTTGTTTTGTTTTGTTTTGTTTTTTGCATTTTGTTATCATCTTTTCTTGTCAAGTGGACAAATTGCGTCTAATTGAACATTTCAGTTGGCTCCCCTTGAAAGCTTTTGCCTCCTTTAAAAATAAATGTCACCTATTTTCAAAGCAAGAAGCCATTTTGGAGAAAAAAAAAAAAAAAAAGGAAATATTTCATTTTGTAAGCATCACAACCAACATCTTACATACAAAATGTTTTTATTGTTTGTGATTTTTTTTTTTTAAAGGCAAAATGATAGACTGGGTTAAACAGTCCCAGGCGCACTAAAACCATATTTTTACAGAAAAAAAAAAAAATGCAGAACTTTTTTCCTAGCTCTCCTCTTGAAGGAGTACACTCAACCAGCAGAATTACACGTGTTTATTCTGTCCACTGCCTTCAAATTTTACTCATTTTTTCTTAACTTTTCTGAACATAGCCATGATGCAAGGATATCATGAGAGAGCTAGAGTACATGAGAGCAATTTTGTTTGTTGAGCTTTTTCTATAATTAGTTAAAGCCAGGGATAAGGGAGTAGGATTACAGCTGGGAGGCCTTCTGTCAGAGTTCCCATCAGGATCAACTAAAATCCCAGAAGACTTCACAACCAATCTTTGAACTATATGTTTTGGTGTGCATTACAAAAAGAAAAGTGCGACAGTACTATGTGTGGAAAAAAAAATATAATCACAGAAGAGCAGTGCAGTATGGTCATCTTACCTTGATTTAGTGCTAAAGCTGGAGCGTAAATGACAATACCAGTGTATAAAGTCTAGATGGGGAAAAAAAAAA
>VXAV01002613.1:150491-161611 GCA_013399715.1 Alectura lathami | reverse complement strand
TTTACATCTTCAGTTGCAAGCACCGTCATATATCATTGCAAGGACAGAACTTGGGTGGCGACATCTGCTGACATTGTCCACAGCTCAGTATTTAATACAAGTTTGCAGTAGGATTTTAGAGCCGCTTCAGTGTTCTTATTCTCTTTTATCCTGTGGAAAGGTTTATCACTTCAGACTTAAGCAGAAAAGATGGCAGATGTACAAAAATTTTTTGCTTCTGTTGAAGATTATTTTACTTGACAAATAACTTTCAGCGCCTTGAATTCCAGTGCATCACTGATTTGGAGACGGATTTTTTTAAAATTTTTTAAAATTTTTATTTTGTTTTTTGCTGATCTCTTCCTTGTTTAGAATCCAGGGACTGATAATCTTTCATTTAAAATAAAAATGAAATAAAATGGCAGTTTGGGAAATGTGCAAATGTGCCAAGGTGTTTTATTTGCCTAAACAAGCAAGGTGATTGTATTTGACAGTAGGACAGCTTAGCAATTTGTCAGAGGTATTTTCCTGCTTTTAATTTGACATATCTGGGTGCACATCTTCAAGTTTTGAAGTCTTTTTTGAGTCTTCAGTCTGAAGTATAAAGGAAGATGATTGGGGAGATTTTCCAGCTGCTTTTAAAAGACTTACCCTGAGAATGTAGCCCCGCGTTGTGGCCCTGCAGAGGTGCCTACTTCACCTGCATGTATTCCCGAGAGCATCTGTTCTGTGTGGGAGTCTGCTCAGGTAGCTCTTATGGTCAGATCAATACCCTAAGCCAACCTTAGGCAAACTATAGCCGAAAGGAAAGAGTGGGAAAAGGTTTGGAGGAGGTGAGAACTAGGTGGCTGACTCATCCAAATTTAGTCTGGAGAAGGCTCAGGGGAGACCTTATTGCTCTCTACAACTCCCTGAAAGGAGGATGTGGTGGGGTGGGGATCAGCCTCTTCTCCCAGGTAGCAGTAATAGGATGAGAGCCTCAAGCTGCGCCAGGGGAGGTTCAGGTTGGATGTTAGGAAAAACTTCTTCTCGGAGAGAGTGGTCAGGCATTGGAACAGGCTGCCCAGGGAGGTGGTGGAGTCTCCTTCCGTGGAGGTGTTCAGGAGACCTGTAGATGTGGCACTTGACATGGTTTAGTGGGCATGGTGTCAACGGGTTGGTGGTTGAACCTGATGACCTTAGAGGTCTTTTCCAACCTTTATGACTCTATGATTGTAGATGCAGCATCTCCAAAGTTTTTTTTTGTCTTCCATGCTTCCATGAGAACAATTTCTGACACTTAGGCCCTTTTTCTCCACGTCTCCTGTTACAGGTGATAAATGATACCCTTCTATATTTGAACTTCGAGGCTCTTGTCTTACAGGCTTTACCTTCCTTTAATCTTTGCATGTCTTTGGTAGAATTACTGATTGCTCTCGTAATGCTAATTTCTGTGTAAGGGTCCATTACTGCTTAGTAGTATTTATGATTCACTGTAGTGTTACTAGTGTTTTAGAGACTAGGCAAATCTTGTTGTGTAAAAAAAAATCAAAGGCAAAAATTCCTGTGAATTTCTGGGCTCCTTGTTCGAAGCCTTTAAGTTTTGTGTGAGCTGTTTTTTTTTTTTTTTTCTCAGAAATTCCACAGACAGAAAACAATTAAATAGACTATTCTGAGCACTTCAAACAGCTGCCTTCTAATTGAAAAGTTGCAGTTTTAATCAACACTTAGTTGGAATCCCCTTGCCAAACATCTGCTTCCCTTCAGTCAGTGGCACCTCTCAACCCTGCAGTTCGCTCCTTCCATTCCCCTCACACTGAACTCAATGGTCTGTTGGCTTAAAGTTCAGCGCTACTCTCCTGCTCTCCTGTATCGTGTGAGGTGAGGACTGGGACCGCCAGCAGCTGGATTTCTTCAGTTCTGCAATTGAGTTTTGATACTGTGCCTTAATCCAGTGTGAGATCAGGCAACTTGGACTCATCCTGAGTGTCACTGGATATATATTACTGGAGTAACCTCAGCTGTGATGCTTGTTTGGGGTAGACTGGTGCCACCTGGAAGATGTTTTGACATGCAGAAATACACTTTGTTATTTTACTGAATTCAGTATTTAAAGTATTTGTAAGGTAATAGGAAGGATGCTGCCAATAATGGTATTTATCTACAAAAGTGAATAAACATACAAAGCTTGTTTTCCACCAGATAGTGGTGGAAAACAATGTGTCTTAATCAGTTTTCTTGTGACTACACGGGGATCTGAAAACAAACATCAAACCCCAAGCACTAAGAATGTATTACATTGAAGATTTAAGCGTATCTGTAGTTCTTCAGAGGAAGGAAAAGGTGCTCTACTTTTGTGAGCTTAAGGAAGAGTGAGTTGTTAGTATTTAGGAGTCAAATGTATCAAAACAGAAGGAAGCTTACCAGCATGGCTGCACTCCTAGAGTGTACGCATTTATTCTTGCAATACTTCAGTGTGGGTGGGTATATATTGTTTACATTATTTTAAAGCCTTGCAGCTTAAAGACAAGACCCTTGCTTTTCCCATGACTTTTTTTTTTGTCCTCTGACTTGATTCTTTCTTTTAAGTGCAGACTTAAAGTCCCCAAAAGTGAATAGCTGTATCCTGCGGCCTAACTTCTGCACATTGTTGAGCTGCATCCCCTTAAAGTCAGACTTCTAAATCCACATTTAGACACGAGACTGCAATAGTGTATTTGAAGCAGCGAGCAAAAGATGTCAGTTCAAGTTGTGCACCTCAATTCTGCACCAGTGCCTGGATATCTCAGTGTATTCTCAGGGATTTCATTTTCTGAAATGATAGGTCAGTTTTGCACATTTTATCCGTGAAATATGATTGAACAAAAATGGCTCTAGGCGTAATTATGGATTTTGAACTTTTGTCTAAATACAGAGGAATAGCTGGGGGAAGGGTGTAAGATTATTGGCACCTCAAAGTAATCATTCTTCTTTGGTCATCAGACAGCTTGTTAGTTTTGGTCCCTTTCCAGTTAACACATTACAGCAATCGTAATAGATGTTGATATTATCCAGGCCCATCGTAAAAGCCTTATGATGTACCCAGCATCTTCTTTAAATCTGGTGTTAAGTAAATTAGTAATGTTTGCCTCAAACTTAATTATGCCCTTGTTATCTGCATGGCTGGTCAGGGCTTTGATATTTTTAAAGTAATTTTTGTTGCACTGTATTTAGGTTGGTTCTCCATTGCAAAAACGCCGCCTCCTCTCAATGGTTCCAGGTCTTACTCTAATGAAGTGTTAGACACTGAGACCATTTTATCTTTCCTTAGCAGTGTTTGACCTGACTTTTTAGCCTCACTGGTCTGTGGATCAGCGAAGGTGGTTTGTGCTGAACAGTCCATATGCTTTGTGTCCCGGAGAGATAAAGTTGTCCGGTGGTGTAGTTTCCATTTATGACTTCAGGGCACCCCTTTTGCACAGACCGCCTGGGCACTTGAACAGGTTGTGTTTGAGCCGAGGTCTGGAGTCAGACAGGTGGACTATGAGGAGCTTGGCCCACCTCGATACCAGCAAGAGATTGGTCTCTGTTTTCCGTGAGCATGGAATTCAGAGCATGATTTTTTTCAGACTTTACTTAATCCCACGATGCCTCTGTGTTTATTCTCGGAGGAGTTGTCGATTCATTTTACTCCCAGGTACAGAGCTTCTGCAGAAGAGCTAAAGAGGCTTGCAGGTGAAAAGTGCTTCTAGGCTATATGTTTCATATCACTTCTGAGAAATCAAAGATTTGAAACTTAAGGATTATAGCATTTAGTTTAAATGTAGCCTTATGCTGTCTTTGCTAAACAAATGTTATTCCAAATGTGCACCTCTTGCCAATATCCATTGCTTTGACTAAATGACTGGGATCTTAGATCAGAAAGGGCTTTTCATCCCATTGGACTCCCCATGTGTTTGAGGGGGATCCCAAAGTGCCATCGCAAGAGTTGCTGAGAATGTCAGCTGAGGCGCTTACGTGATTAGCTTAGGTGCTAGGTGATTACCTAGCAGCGCGTGTGATGCTGGACAGCACCTTTTGGCAAGGAAGTGAGCCCAGTGTTCCTTGTTTTGAGTTGAGCAGGTTGGTAGATGAGGGATGGTGTTAGACAATGGCTGTAATGTAGATGTAGCAATAGGGTTTAGAGAGAGCAACAAGTTCAGTGGTCACTGATGTGCTTTTGAAGAAAGGTTGTGGAGTTGGACTGATGACAAAGGGTCAGAACTTGCATCTTAGTGACTTTTTGGTGAAGGTACACTCCTGAGCACTCTGTCAGAGTGATCTGAAAGGCTTGCCTGAGCTGATAGGATGTCATATCTGAGGAAGGGACATCAGGTGCTCATTACCGTTGTTGTGGAGGGGCATATGTTGCTTTACAAGACTGCCAGTACTGAGGATGTAAGCCCATTTGAATGACAACGTAATGTCATCAGCCCGTGAAAACTACAATGCTGAAATTGGCTTCAATAATCTGCGGTAAAACCCGTGATAAGGTAAAACAGTGCTGTAATGGGGAGCTGTGGGTTAGGGAGTTAGAGTGGCGCTGGGGTCTTGTGATTAAAGCCAAAGGAAGGTGGACATTTAGAATGTCGGTACGCGTCTGTGGACACATCTGTGTTCTTCGAGATCATAAAACTCAAATGAGTGCTGCTGAGAAAAGTGGTGACAGAAGGGGACTGGTATTGAACTGCCGGGGCAGCGTGCTGTGGAGACTGTTCATGATGCGCATCAGACACCGAGCAGCGTTGGTGTAGAGCACTGCAGAGAGTGTACGGACCCAGCATTGTGCAGCAGCTGCAGTTGGGTCGTTGTCAAATGACACTGATTTTCGAGTGACATCAGTTGACAAGAAATGAAAGGCAGTTGCTTTTCCTGTTTCGATCTGGAATGAGAGCATTGCATCATAGTACCTTATAGTATAAAGGTGAGGAAGATAGATGGGCCCGTCCTGCAGCAAGAGCGACAGGGGAAGGGGAACTTGGCTGTGTGAAACGTTGTCACAGGCTGTGTTTGCATGTGTTCTGCTTTCTCAGCGATAAGGCCCAAAGACGTGCACAGACAGCTCTTTCTGTACCTAACATAATGGAGAACTGACATTATTTTGGATCTAGACATGTGGAGTCATGTCTAAATGACATGTAGCCTTACTGTGAAGAGTTTTGGGCTGGGCACTAAATGAAGAGACTCTGAGCATCTCTGTTTTCTCCTCAGGCCGCAGATCTTTCTGACAGTGTTGGCAGCAGCACCTAGTTTGCTGGGAGTGAGCTGAGGAAGGGTAGAGGCATCTGGAAACGCCAGTGTTAAGCAGAAGTGACAGCCAGACATACATCCACATCAGGGGAGTTTTGCTCTGTTGTGCTGCCTGGTGCAGTGGTGGAGCAGGAGTGGGAGAAGCGCTTTCAGAGGTGCGGTGATCTGAGGCTTTGAAGTGTTTGGAGGCTGTAGCAGCAGGTAGTTCTCCAGGGACACAGCTGGGTGCTCTGCAGGTGGCTTGATGACAGCCTTGTGCACCATGCGTAATAGCTGAGCCTTTTCTGCTCATGCTGAGTGGTATATTTGTTGTGGGGTAGAATTCCCTGAGGGCTAGAATTGTGTTATTGGTTCCAAGGAATTCTCTGTGTTGATGGGCTTTTTTGGAATCAGAACATACTTTTGACAGATCTTTTAACAAATTGATACAGTTAGGATTGATTAGTTTTTTTTTTTTTTTTTCTTCTTTTTGTTCCCTTTTGGGAAATGTGTGCTCTTCACAAATACGGAAGAGAAGTTCACACTCCTTCATTGCTTTCTTTTACTGTTAGGAGGTATATGTGTTACATACACCCTGTAGTGGCATTAAAACACAGGATTTACAGTGTGAGCTGTATATAATACTCTGGAAGTCATCTTTCTAGTACCAGTAGTGTGCTAGAGCTTTGCCTCTCTTGCTGTGAATTGTTTCTCATTAGTAGTTTGAGGGTTTGGGATTTTTTTTGTCTTTAAGTGAATAAAAGTGAAGGGAAAACTGAGCCGTATTTATGGGATATAATCCTCATCTCTGTTCTCGGTGATGAAAACTTTTAAAAACAGATACAAACACCTCAGCCATCTGAAAAGATCTTATACCAAGACCACTCTGATTCTTTTAAATATCTCCTGGAGCAATGTGTTCATCCTTAACTTTCAGAGTCATGTGGAAGGAAGGCACTTAATAAGATGCGCTTTGTCCTTGATTTCTGATGATGAAGGTGTTGTATGGTTTGGATGTGTTTATTTAGCTCTGTGCTTTGGAGTTGAGTATTTTTCGTATTCACTGTTACTTGCATGGCTTCTGGTGGTGTGGGTTCCCTAGCAGCTCATTAATCTTCCATCTGCTGTAGAACTCATTTTCCCCGTGAGGTATAATGTTACCTTACGAAGGTTTTACATCTCCAGAATTCCAGTGATTCAGACTTCTTTTATGGTTTTATTTTTATTTTATTTATTCTATTTTATTTTATTTCACTAAAACAGAGTTTAACTCTGTCTGAGCCTCAGAGGTTTTTCTAGTCTTGGTGATCGTAGTATTCAGAAGACTGTTGACGAGTAACAGTCACTCTGGATATTAACTGTGTGAGGATAATCTTGCTGAAAAGTGCCTGGAATCTTTCGAAAATACTCTGTTAAGTTCATGTGCTTTCATAGTGCACAGGGGCTGTTTTGAATCCTGTGTTTGTTTTGACCACAGCAAATTGGTGCTTCCGTATAATCCAGGAAGGGTTCTTACCCTCATGTATTTAGCCATAAATACCAGATCGTTAATCAGGGAAGTAGCTGTAATTGCCCGTTAACTTTGCCTGTCAGTGAGGTCCCTCTTCTGGATTAAGCACCAAAAAAATATGGACAGAGTGCTTAAAAGACAAATCACACCCTTAATTTTCCTCCTGCGCTGCTGTTGTTGTGCTTGGAGCGGGCGCATTGCTCAGTGATGAGAGCAGCTTTGGGTAGTTGAGAGATGCGGTCTCGGCGCTGTGGGAGGCAGTGCTACTGTGCTGTTGAGTTCAGCGGAAGCAGAGTTGAAGCTCCTCTTTGAGAGTCCAAAGTAGTTAGGTTTAACACTGTTCTGGGCTGGATGTTTTACTATAGTTCGAGTGACTCCTTTAATTTTGCGCACTTTTTTGTCTAATGGTGGTGTTTTGAATCTGTGAATGCATGCCTTACAGCTGGGTTTTGTTCATTCAGTGAGGAAATGTTTTCCCTGTTGAAGTGAAGCCCTTGCCAAAGGTTACCTGTTCGCTACAGTTACAGATTTCAGCCAGTAGTAAAACCTCTGTCCCCTGAGAAATTCTTTCACCTTTTCCTCATAATATTATGTGTAGTTGGTTTGCACTGCTCAGAAAATGCAGCAGTCTCTTTAGCCGCTTAGGAAAATACCATGTGTTTTCGCTGTGCATTCACCAGTTTTATGTGCAAGGAAACAGCTATTAGAGAACTATGCAGAAAACACTTTCTTCCCTTACTCAGCGTAGGAAGTTAGTTGACATGGAAAAAACACTCGTTATAATATATCCTGAGGAAGGCTGGCTGCATTTCAGTTGTCCCTTACATATGGAAATTTTACGTAGTGTGCTCTCACATAGCTCTTAAAAAAAAAAATAAACAACAACAACAACAGAAAACCAATTTAAAATGAATATTCTCTAACTTTAGAAGTGGTAAGATGATTTCACCCTTCATGTTGCATGAGGTGGTTAATTAACCCAGTGGCCTAACCCACATGTATGGTGTCCAAAATCAGAAATAGGCATGTAGGACTCTGTTTTGATGTGTCATCGGATGACACAGTAACGAAATGGGGACAGCAGTTACAGTAAGTGTTATCATCACCTGTGTAGCTCCTGTATGGCATGACAGAGGCCTGGAAATCCACCTCTTGCAACCTGTTCTGGGGGAAATAAACACCACCATCCCCACAAAAACCCAAACACACAGTAAAACACACAGCCCATGTGCTGTTTACTCCCCTTCAGTTTATGGTTCATTGTCACCAGAGCTGAATTAAAGCACACAGGTCAAGATGCAGACGTCCATCATGCTGCTGCTGCTCTGCTTTTGCCAGCTGTGTGTGTCACTTGGACAGCTGTACTCAAGCTTCCGGAGTCACTGGCTCTGCTCCCACAGGTCAGTCAACCCTTTGCCAGTACAGCTTGCCATTCTTCATCCTTAACATGCATGCAGTTGGGCTTTCTCTCCCAAGCCCGACAGTGCGTACGTAAAACAGTCAGATCCACCACGGAAGTACAGATTTTGGAGTGAGCTGCAGGTGCAGTGATCCAGCTAGCTGAATGCCTCAGGGGCGGGTGGCTGGTCAGATACTGGTCTGATGGAGAACGGTACCAGAACCCACAAAACCTGATCTGTGTGGGTGAGCATGTCCTGTGGCGAGTCTGTTGACAAAAGAAGTCACACCTGTCTGAATGTGAAAAGGGGAGTACTTAAGCTGGTATATTGCATGAAAAAAACAGTGGTTTTCTGTCATGGATTTCGGCAGTAGATCTGTGACACTTTCAGATTGATTTCACTTCACTTTTCACTGATGTTTTTTAGGCTGAGGTTAGGTACAGGCTGATCGGATCCTCAGAAGCAGGGCTTTGTGCTACTGCTTGTGGTTTTCATTAGCTTTCAAGAGAACGTTGTAATGGAAAAGTAGTTAAACGATCTTGGGAATTTGGCTTTCCACACAGGTTAGGAAATGGTAGCCAGTCACTTCTGGCTTTTTTTTTTTTTTTTTCATAGAAATAGAAAATTATAATTGTACAACAAAGAGGCTTAGGAAAAGTGCCCGTCACACTTCATAAACCTTTCAGACCATCAGCTTTTGTATTAAAACACTAATATTTATTTAGAATATTATTATTATTTTTTTAATTGTAACCTCAGAAGATAAGTTTTTTTAGCTGGTTGCTGTGCACCTTGTTTCAGTTCTGACCACGGTGCATGTTCTGCATAACATCTGTTGTTCATTGCTCTGTTTCGGAGTGGTTTTTAATGGGGCAGGTTCTTCAATGTATTACTAACTGAAAGGAGAAGACAAAAGCGTAACTACAGCGTAATGAATTCTTGTGATGATTTAGTGGTGAAGGTCTTGGACAGTCCCTTTGCTTTGGAAATGACCTTTGTGTTTTTTTAACAGAGGACTTAGTCCATGCTGTGCGGTCCACTTTTGAGGAGGTGTTGCTGATCCCCAGGAGGGTTCTGCTGGGTGATGGGAGGTGGTGTTGCTTTTAGGGACTGTAGACTTCTTTCTCCTGGCATCTGTGTGCACAGGCAGTGGAGAGATGAGCAGTGTAGGAGGGCTTTTGAATTGGTCCTGTTCGGTTTGTCTGCAGCTAACACCCGGAGTTGCAAAGTTCAGCCTTCAGAGCTCCCCGTGTAGTTCCTAGCTTCCCTGTGGTTGTAGGCTTTGTTCCTGGTCCTCCAGTTCTTCACCCAGGAAGGATTTATTGGCTCTGTTTTTCATTACTGCAGTGTGGTAGGCAGTGGAAAAATACGTGCTGTACCTCTCAATCCAGCTACATTAAGATGAGTCGGTTTGCACAGGTGTTACACACTCCGGTGTCTGCTTTGTCAGTGGAGTGTAGTTTCTTCCTTTCTCTTTTTCCCTTCCTCTTGTTTGTGAAAAGCTGACAGAGATTCTGTCACAGTTTCAAGGCAAAAAGGTATAATTTGTATGGAATGTAATGAATGATTCTGCAGGCAGAAATCGTACAGCTGTGCTGAGAGGTTGGCTCAGGAGGGGAGAGAACAGCTTCTTCCGGTGGCTGTGTGGAGCCGTTGCCGCCGTTTTGGTCTGGGGGCTGTACAGTGGCAGTTTGCTTCATCTTGAAAAGCCTTGCCCCAGCGAGATCTGGGTAACCAGGAGAGGTGCTTAGGACAGGGGGACGCACATTAGGTGCAGAGATTGCACTCAGGCTGTCAGCAGACAGCATGATCAGCCACCAGTCTGCAGGACTCGGAGGGAAGCACGCAGCAAGATGGCTGTGTCCAGGTGCTGGGTGGAGGGCCGTAAGCGCGGTGCAGCCAGTCCATACGTCACTAGAGAATTAGAAACGGGGGTGACAACAGAAGCTGAGGGCTGAGTCTTTTCCAGGTTGGCCACAGAAGCCCAGGTCTGGCTTACCACCTTACCCATGTGATCCTGCTGAAGTCAGTAGGCCTGCTTGGGTGTGCTGGAAGCAGGCAGGCTGGCAGCAGTGTCTGCAAATGACCATTTCTGTGTTCTAGGTCTGTCCACCTGGTCCCAGCATTCCAGATCATGCCGTCGAAGGACTTCGTGTTCCAGGCAAGAAGACAGAAAACCATCTGAGGTATTTCTGGAGTATGGTTGCTACTTCGTCGCATCTCCCAGTTACAGAGTGCTAAGTGTTCTGGTCACAGATCTGTGTCTTCTGAATTGCACTTTCTTTTCTTTTTGCTCCTTTTTAACTGGCACCTAGTGTCCCCTCCTCTGCCTTCTTATTTTCGGCCAGGAGATCACAAAGCTCAGCTGCTGACACAGCCACTGCCAGCACCAGTTTCTGTCAGTGAATTTTGGCAGTCTGACATCCATCCAGCATAGCTGTGGAGTCTTTCTTCTAGTATTCCGGGCATCAGAGGTTATTTGTAGCTTGACTTGTGAACAGTGAAAATTTATCTTAGGTGCATTTATTTTATAGTTAGTATTGGGTCTTGGTATGTGATATTTGTTAATGTGCTTGTCAGCCTGGGAAGCTGCTCCCTGACAGTTCTGTCTTCCCTAGTGCTTTGAGGAAATCCTGTCGAGGCAGATGTACACGGCTCTGAGCTTTCTAGGACGGATCAACTATTAGTAACACATAAATCTGATCTAGTCCTTTGGAAACATTCATGCTGAATCTCTGTATCTTCAGGCAAATACTACACTGCAAACTCTGCAGGGGCTGCAAAGAAAGCATTAGATCCAGTAGATAGAATGTCCTGATTCAGTTTACGTGCCTGATGCCTCTACTAGTGGTGCACTGGTGAGCGGTTGATGCAGAGAAACGTGCCTTGTTAGTCTCCTTGATAACAGTTTATCTGAGTCGCGGAGGTGAGTTTTCACAGGAAGAATCCCAGTCACTGCTCAGTGTGTTAAAACTACACCTAGTACTGGTGGCTTTCCACTTTTT
>VXAV01002613.1:129362-150450 GCA_013399715.1 Alectura lathami | reverse complement strand
TGGCTGTTAAAAGCTTCTGTGTTTTTGTGGATGTGCACTGCTCTGGAAATTCGCTAGAGCTGGCAATAGGCTTGCTTTCCTTAGTTGGCTTTTGTAGACAAACTTAGACTCAGTTTTGAGAACTAATTCGTGAAAGACTATCAGGAAATAATCTCAGATAACTAAGACTGTTTTGTTAGGTTTTTTTGTTCTGTTCTGTTTTTTTTTTTTTTTTTTCCCTGTGTGTGTGTGTACTGTTTCTCCTCTCCCTTTCCTTGCATTTGTCGTCAATATCTTTCTAGTTTTGTGCTGTTTTCTCTTAGCCAGCCTGGATGGACTTTCATATACTTCCTTTGAACACTTTTTCATATGTGTTAGCTCAGCCCCATAGTCATTTCACCCTCTCTCTCCCTCTATTTGTATCGCCTCTGCTTGCCACAGCGCACTGTTCTTCTGGTAAGTGTGCTGGCAGAAAAGTGACACTTGCTGAACTCCCTGGGTGAAATCCTGGACTCACTGAAGTCTGTGACCAAATTCCCATTGACTTTAGCGTGGCCAGAATTTCACCCCCTAGCTTTGAAGTGTTCTGTGCTGCTGAGAGCCAGCACTTCTGTAAGCTCTGCTTTGCTCGAGGCAGTCTGATTGCATCAGAAATTAGAGCAGAAAGAACGGTGTTACAGGGCCACTGGCCTGGGAAGGAGTTTCTTGGCTGTCAAGTGCCGTGTTAACGTCTGTCTTGAGAGAGCTTTTTTGCATCCCATTTTATATATTTTAGTCTTGTTTTCATTTAGCATTTGATTGCTTGAATTCAAATCCCTTCGAAGTGCAGGATCCCCTAGCCAGCTGTGCTTGTTTGTTTTGTGAGACAGTTTACTTTGCAGATTATTTTTCATTTCTTGACATTTTTTGACTATGTCGAGAAGAATGCTGAGAAAAATGTCATGATTTTATCCTATTTATGACAAAGTCAGAGCAAAAACAGAAGCAAACTGAGACAGAAGTGGGGAGTCTGTGAGTGTTGGGAAGGAGGAGAAGTGTCAAGCTACGCAGTGTTGCAAGGCAAACCATCCTTCGAAATAGTCTCAGAAGTACGATTAACCATCAGGATCGTTGTTCCCTTAAAATCCTCCCCCAAACAGTAGGTACTCCCTTGAGATTTCAGTGTCTGAATGGTGTATGACAGGAGCTGCTGTCCTTGGGAGGCCTGCCCCGTCAGCTGGCTGTGTGGCTGGGGCTCTTCCTCAGCCGTATGCAGCGGCTGGCAGAACCGATGTGAAGCAGCCGTTGGGAGATTGTCACTTCGCCCCATTAGCAGCCCCGTAAGAGAACTCAGGAGCGCTTTCCTGGTAATCGTCTTAACTTTTGTAGCTGTGCAGCACGGGGCTGGGCAGATGCCGATGTTGCCTGCTTTCTCCTTGTCGTGGTGGTGCTCATGCTGTGTCACTTGGCTGCTGTTTAATCCTTTCCTTTGAATGCGGCACTGAGTGGTTCAAATGTGCAGGGCTGCGGAGGTAAGGAGTGCTGAGCGCTGTGGCTGTGGTTTACAGCAGCCTTGCCTTGCAGGGAGAGCAGGGTGGGGACAGCTGGAAGATGTGCAGACAAGTGCAGGCTTGTAGTTCTGATGCCTGCAATATCAGGCTTTGCTTCCTGAAGTGCTGACAGGCAGTGGCAAAGCAGGCTGAAGCTGCCACGACAGTAGCACGCCTTGCCAGCTGCAGGAGTGGGTCCCTTTGATTTCGTCTGCTGCTTGTGGAAGACAGCATTGCTGCTTGCTGGTGACTGCTAACCCCAAAGCTGCGAAAGATCCTGCTGGTTTTAGAGGTGGATGCTTTTGCAGGGGCGAATTACAGCTATGGTGCAGGGGTGTCTGTAGCTGGTAGAATAACAAGCACCCAAACTCAAGTTTGGGCTTATTTTATTTATCTGTTGGGTTATTCTTTTAAATACTTGCACAGAGTCATCTTGGTAGAATTTCCTCTTGCGGCTGGTCATGGTAGAGTCACGCCTAGATTCCTACCACAGGGAATTTCTAGAATGCCTTTGGATTAGTCAGAGCTCCAATAACTAAAGAAAAAAAAAAAAAAAAGGTTGGAGCAAACTTGAGTCTTCCTTGTGCTGCTGTTCTAAGACTTAAAGCTCCTGCGGCTTGCAGTGTAGCCAAGACGGAGGTAAAGTTGGGTAGCATCATTCAGCATCATGTCTCCAGTGTGGGGGGAACCTCAGGACTCACAGAGGAGTTAGCTGGAAGTCATGCTAGCAGTATTTGCACCTTCTGCCCCCTCTTTCTCTGCAATGAAGCTAAACTTCTGTCGTGCAGTGGGCTGGGTTAGTTCACTGTTGGTACAGTGACCTTGTTATGCACTGTGCTCCATGGTTACCTTGGAGCTGTGAATCATAGAGTGTAAATATCAAATGTCAGTGTCTCTATTTTTCTCTCTTGGTCACTCTCTTTGCAGGTGTTCAGAACGGACCTGATCACTGCCATGAAGTTACATGACTCCTTCCAGCTGAACCCTGATGAATACTATGTGCTGGCAGACCCCTGGAGGCAGGAGTGGGAAAAGGGAGTGCAGGTGCCA
Organism: Alectura lathami; assembly: GCA_013399715.1. Lineage (NCBI taxonomy): Eukaryota > Metazoa > Chordata > Aves > Galliformes > Megapodiidae > Alectura > Alectura lathami. The sequence continues at coordinate 147,892 of VXAV01002613.1, read as the reverse complement.
GTTAGCCCAGGGACCATCCCAGAACCAGTAGCCAGGTATAGTTTGGAGGAATGTCAACAAATATATATTTATGCTAGCCGCTTGTGTCTACCTTGCCTTGGCTTTTTGAGCTTTGTTCCACAGTGTCTAGCTAGAAAGGTCTTGGTTCTCAGGGATGAACAGCAACATGGCTCAGCTTTTTGAGTGGTCAGAGGGGTCAGGAGTTGGGCCTGTTCTGCCTCTGGGTTGAAATAAGAATGTCAGAGAACAATTTCTGGCCTGATGGCAGGATGGAGTGTGAGGGCAGAGCCTTTAGAATACCTTCCACTTTTAAGTGCAGACTTGACCTCGCTCAGCATTGCTGGGAGAGTCCTTGTCTGATGTTTCCCATGCTTAGTTCCAAGCCATAGGTTCTTTTCAAGGAATGATTAGACAAGCCAGACTGAAGGACTAGTAAAAAATACAGCATTTACTTTGGTTTTATGTTTTTTTTTTTTCTTGTCGTTTGATTTGCTGACTTAGAAAACTGTACATTTCAGCTGTTTTGAGAACTATCCAGATGTGTATGTAACAAAACATTAATGTCAGATGTTCCAGCTCTTACCCAAGAAACCCTTATTTTCCTTCCCTTGTTTGTTACACCTTGATGTTGTTTTCTGTTCCCAGTTGAGCAGTCCAGTTGTAAGGCAGGAGCATACTGCAGCCCATCTGTGTTCTGTGGTTAGTTGGGGTGGGGGTTGAGGAGGTGAGAAGAACAAGGACTGTTGCCATTTAAATGGACTAGAGCTCTTCGAGTGAGTCCAGGCCGGCGCGTAAGGCGTTGCCAAATGACGCACCAGTGCCGATGGGCCAGAGTAGCCCACTCTGATGCCCAGCAAAGAAAGTCTGGCTTACGGGATGCTGCTGCTGTTAAGGCTGCAACCGGCAGCTTTAGTACTGGAGCAGAGGACTACAGGAACACTGGTTAGTGCTTTCCGCATTCTCCGCAGCAACGTGTAGACTGCTGCGCAGCCCCAGCAGGTCTGTACAACAGTGAGCCTGCCTGCACGACGGGTGGACCCTTTCCCTCCTCCACCTTCTGAAGGGTCAGATGAGAACTCAGCACTTTCCCACCTGCTAAGTGCTTCGGGGCACGGGAGCGTACCATTTCCCCATAGTGCTCGTACCCTGCTCCGTGCTGACCTCACACTCCCTGCATAAATGCCCACACCTTGTACAGGTGTGCTCACATTGTCTCCTCACTGTACTCTCTTTTGAGCATGTCCCAAGCCTACAGGAGGGCCAGGTGTTCCCCAGCCCGTATCTGCCTTATATCTGGGGGGAGGCAGTGGGGTGACTCCGTCAGCTCCAGGAGCTCACTTCGGAGAGAGCCGTTCTCCGTAAACGGCCAACAGGGAATGCGCTCCAAATTTAAGAAATTGAAGGGGACGGGGAAAGAGAGCACCCAAAGGAATAGTTGTCAGCACAGAAGGCGCCACTGCTTTTTGAGGTGCTCAGCTGTCTTTTGTGGTTCTGTTGGTGAATACCTGCTGCTCTGTGGCCTTCTGATGCCTGATTACTGACCTGTTTGTCCCCTGGTGCTGGAGTGCTGGAACTGTTCTCTGCATAACTCTGCGAGGGGACAATGAGGTTACTGTAAATGGCATCAGCAGTAGTAAATAGGTGATGTAGGACAGAAGGAAAATACAGTACAGGGTGGTGAGAGTAGGCCCTGCAGGGTGGGGAGAGAGGACCGAGTCCCATGGGGCTCCGGTGTAAGCGTGTGCTCAGACAGAAGACTCACCTGAGTGTCCCGTTTGGTATGTCATAACCTTTTTACTTCTTTCTGTCACAAAAATAGAGATGAAAATGGTTTGGTTTAAAGCCAAACTACTTGTACTTAATTCTTCTGTGCCATTACAGTGCTGTACAGACAGTGCGTGTAGCATGCTGCCCAGAGGTGGTAATTTCCGCATGGAGAGGTACTCAGGAAGGAATTTATGGTTCAGAAGATTCAGCGAGCAGTGCCCAGTTTAAAATAAATTCTCTGTGAGGTGCTGTAGTCTGTAATATTTAAATGCTGAGCAGTATAACCAGGAATAGCACAGGCAGTGCAGTTAGCCTGGCAAAATCATTCAGGTTCTCGTTATTCCACAGATCCCACCACGGAAGCCCAGAATTCAGCATTTGGCTCTTGTCCATCGTATCTCAGATTTTTGTCTGAAATAAGCTAGGTGATGGGGAGATTTAGGACTGTGCAGGAGACTGCAATAGGCAGAGGGGTTACAGAGATCTGTATGTGCAGATACAGTAACGGCAGGTCAGGAGGCCTTTCTGATGGAAGGGCCACAGCTGGGAGCAAAACAGAGCAGGGGATGTCCCCCTGTGTTGTGGAGCTTAGGCCGTTCCCGCAGAAAGCTCCGTCCGCATGGAGCGGTGCCATCTCCTCCCATGCAGGGCTGGCGCACGGAAAAATACCACTGCTGTGGGAGGGAGTCATTTGGCAGCGTGGGCTGGTGCTCCTGGAGGTCCCAGTGTTACATTGGATGTCACCCAAACTGAACTTCAGTGTGTGCAGGTAACTAGGAGAAGGTGCACCATCCTCTGCTGGGAGACCCGCGCTGCAGCTGAACTGCCAGAGCGGGCTGGCTGTTGGGAGGCAAATCTTCAGCTTGCTGGGACAGTGACCACTGTCCTTTGCAAACTGTGCATTTTTGCCCGCAGCTCCTGGCTTTGTGAAACTGCAGTACTGCAGGACTCTGCCACAGATCAGGTTAGGTGCTATAGGTGCTTCACCGTCTCCTGAACCAATACCTGCAGTGGGCAGGTGTGCTTTCGTGTGTTTTTGCTGGCCAACTGGAGCATTCAGACCCTGAGAGGAGCTGGTTTCAGTGGCTGCTGATTAGTGTCTGTGCAAAGGTTTGGCACAGCACGGGATTAGTGGTTATGAAAGGAAATGCAGACCCAGGATGCCAGAGCTTGGATCTGCTTGGGTAAGTGAAGGGGAAGCTATTGCAAATTACTGATTCTCTGCGGAAGGGTCTTCTGGATTTCAAAGAGATGGCAATGCTGTAGCTATGCACAAAAGAAACTTAACCAAACATTTGGAAGCAATATCCTGTAAGAAAGTAAACTGTAGTTCTTGAATTGTCTTGATCTTGCTGTGGTAGTTAACCAGATGGATTTTAAAAAGTCTTAAGACAGTTTAACACTTGTGTGCATGGCAACCATCACTGCAGAAATCCAGAGTGTCTGCTGTAGCTTGAGACAAGTGTGACCTTTGGGTAAGAGTAGCCAGAGTTCTGCCCTCCAGTCTTCTCATTGCATTTGTCATTCTGGTAGCCAAATGGATTTCTAGACAACTCCAGTTAATTCCTCACAGTACTGCAAGCCCTTTATAAAAATGCTGTGAACTGTTTTCTGTTCCCACCTCAGTGGCGCACGATGCGCCTAGTTTGCCTGTGATGTTAGCCACTCAGAACCAGGCACTTTGAATTCTCCAGACGCAAGTCTTTCAGCTGCCCAGCATGCTGAGTGTGTGCTTGTCTGTTTGTTTTAGGATTGTGTCTGAGACGAAAGCTGTCACCTTTACACGTCCCCGGAAGTACATCTCTTCGTCAGGCTCGGAGCCGCCGGAGCTGGGCTATGTTGACATTCGAACCTTAGCAGACAGCGTGTGCCGCTACGACCTCAACGATGTGGATGTGGCATGGCTGCAGCTTGCCAATGAAGAATTCAAAGAAATGGGTGAGCAATGAGCCGTTGTGTGGTTGTTTTTTTTTTTTTTTTGCTTCGTTTTAAAGCTGGCAAGCTTTGGAAGAATTGTAGAGGGGGCAGCAGTGGAAAGAGGTGTTAGATGGAGGTACGAAGAGAGCAATCACCTTGGTGTAGCTGGAGGCCAGGCCTGGTGTGATTAAGCCCTCATGCGTATGCTCGCGTAACTGCTGAGTTGTGTCTGCTTGGGCCAGGTCAGAATATGGCCACGTGGTTTTGTTCTCTGATGCTTTCTGTTCCACAAGGGAATGCTCACAAAGTTGATACTTTGCCGTCAAGGCCCTTGAAGAGCACATCAGACTAAGGATTCCTGTAGCTTTATTCATGTATGTTGCTCTGCAGACATATCCCTAGCCTCCTTTTTAGCTAGTGGTGTTCGGTGCAAACAAGGTAGGCAAGGAGTCTTAGGGGGTACAGCCAGGTGATTGCAGAGGGGATGAGACAGTGAAGAATCTTCGCTGTGATTTATTTCAGGAACCTCCCAAACCTTGCTTTGTGTGCCCCAGGTTTGAGGCAGGAGGAGCAGCTGTTGCAGCGGTGGAGGGGGGTGGCAGATGTTCCCTTTTCTGCACGATGGCTTATGTGTGGGAAGGGGCAGGGGAAGAACAGGAGCATTTATTCAGAAAGGTGTATGCTTCTGGAGTGGGTTTCACTGGGACTGAAGAGGGTACAAGTCACCGCAGAACCATTACCGCTTTGTTTAGGTAAGGGAAAAGATCCAGGGCCAGATGGAGGAGGCTTGGATGTGTTGGTAAACACTGCTGAGTTTGTTTTAGCCTTGTGGCAGTTCCCTGCTTTGGGTTACAGGTAGTCTTAGGAGTAAATCTGGCTTGAGTCCATGCATGGCATGGCTCAAGATCTGGTAAACCACAGAACTGACCATTTTTAACTTCAAAATCTGAAGTTTCTTCTTTTTAAACCAACAAATGGAAGAAACAGATGAGCCAGGCTTGACCTGGTCTCTTACCTCAAGGTTTTTTTTTTCCAGATCTCAGTTCAGGTTTGGCACTGAACTTGGAAGATTTCAAAAAAAAAAGTTCATGATTTAAGAGCTTAGGTTACTTTTCCAGTTGTCTAAAGGAAAGCAGGAGCAACAAGTCTCCTTAACTTTCTATGCAGATCAGAAATCTGTATGGTTTGTGATCGATACCCATCTATCCAATATAGAAAATGCATCTTTCTCTTGCCAAAACCAGAGGAAATCTTCCAGTGTGATGCTGAGTGTGACAGCAGCAGTGGTGAAGTGCACAAGAGGGGCTCTTACCTGTACCTGTACTCAGAGCCCCCGGTACCCATTCCAGCACACCACAGGCGAGCTCCAGGTGTTATCCATGCAGGTGGGAGCAAGAGGGAAACCGGGCTTCTTGCTGTCAGAAGCATCCTGCTTGCAGTGTGGGCGTGAGGTGCTCTAGCAGGCGGTGTTTCACATGAGCCCAGTGTGACTGGGACTGAGAGCAGGCCTGAACCTCTTTTTTTTGTCCTCACAGTGTGGACCTGAGCTAGATACCACAGCAGCCTGCTGCTTCATCCTTCCCTCCGTAAACTTATCATTGTGTTGGTCAGGGGTCTGTTGCACCAGCACAAACTTCAGTGTACACGTTGTGCATCAAACACTGAACAGGTCAAGTAGGACAGATGTGATGCTCAATGCTGTGTTTTGCTTTGGTGTGCGTGTTCTGTAGTACACGTGCTCTAAACCTTTCGCCCCTCAGTTTCACTGTATGCAGAGGGACGGAAATCCTGCTGTCAGTACAAGGCAGTTCACTGTGGGTCTTGAAACACGCAGCGGGGTGCTCTGTCAGATGCTGCGCTCCGCAGATACTGTTAGTGGGCATCACCAAGTGAAATACTTCCTGGTCTGCAGCTGTTGCACTTGCTTTATGGTGTCCCTGCAGCTGTGAACTCCCAGTGTTTTCTTTGATACCTGCAGTGCTGCAGGTACTGCAAATGCATAATCTTTCTTTAAAAGGCTGACTGTAAACATTTTAAATGAAGCCATAGCCCCTTCATTCCCTTTTTATAAACCTTATAAATGTGCAGTCAGCAACATCTCTCTAAGAGTTTTTTACAAAGGCACAGCAACCACGAGGTTAGAATTTACTTGCAGACTGCTCTGTCTGCTGCCATAGTCTGCTTTGCCAGTGTAGCATCTCCGGGCTGCAGGGCAGCACTCTAGATCAGCAGCATTTGGTTTGCTCCCTCTTGTGACCTTTCAGCTGCTCTGTTTGGGTAGCAGGGAGTGCAGTGCTCTCTGCCACAAGGATTTACCTGTCCATAGGAGAGGTAGAAGAACCTCTGTAGAGTGTTCCCCTTCTGACGTGGGATCGAGGGAGGTTTTTCTTTTTCTTGTTTGTTTTTTGTGGAATTTGTGGCTCAGTTACTCACAGGGAGAGCTGAAGGGAGGATCTTCTTGTTAAAGCACACATCGCGAGGTTGTCACAGTGAACGTTACTATTTGGAGTCAGACAAAGCAGGATATCATCCCATGTCTGTGCTTCATGGTAGTAATTTAAGAACATGAAAATTCTTGTGCTAAACTGACTTTGCAAGGGGAAAATGACTATTTTTAGTTGCATAGCTTTCTCAGTTTCACAAGTGTTTGTGTGTCATGTTTTTTGTGGTAAAGGTTGGTGTATGACATCCAGCTCATTCTCATGGCAAGTGAGAGATGGAAGATGAGGAAGCACTGTGATTGGGCTGGGACTTTTTTTATTTAAATAATAATAAAAAAAAGCCAGTTGTTATTAGAAAGGGTAAGTTTGCTACAGGTATTATACCAGATTTTGCCACTAGTTTTGTTCTTCAATCACTTTTGGTTCAAAACACTCTCAAGTCTTTTACCAGAGATTGAACATCCATGTTGCAGAACTGCAGCAGAAGCCATAGGTAATGCTGTCTGAGAAGGAAAAACGAGAACAAGTCCTGGAAGCCAAAATTTGAGGCTTTTGAAGGATTGATTTGAATACGATGCTTCCGTTAGTGTAATACAGTTACACGATTTCCTGACTGTTTTTAGTTTCCCTAGTTCATGCTGGAACAGGCACGACTATCTAGGGATGAAATGTGTGTGGCTGGGGCCGGGGCAGATGGACTGTATCTGCGGAGCTGCTGCTCAGAAAGCTGGAGCGGTGCGTGATCATTCATCGTGGCTTGTTGTTCCCTTTAAATAAGAAGCTCTCTTTTCCAGGGATGCCCGAGCTGGATGAGTACACAATGGAAAGAGTCATAGAGGAGTTTGAACAACGATGCTATGATAACATGAATCATGCTATCGAGACGGAAGAAGGACTTGGGATTGAGTACGACGAAGATGTTGTCTGTGATGTCTGTCAGTCTCCAGATGGAGAAGATGGCAACGAAATGGTGTTTTGCGACAAGTGCAATATTTGTGTGCACCAGGTATGGCAGCTGGGGACAGTAGCGCAGTGCAGGGCTGGCAGTAGAAACTTCTTTGAACCGGTGAGGATAGAGGTTGTATTTTTCCAGTGACAGACACTGATCTATTAAGCCGTTGCAGGGTTCTCTATTGAGCAGCAGGATGAATTCGGAAATGGTAAAATTGGGAAAGAGAATTGTTACTTGTAATTGTAGAAATATCTTATTAAGAGGGTTGAAAAAATGGTATTGTTACATCACTCACAAGCAAGTTGTAAGGAGTAGCCTTCCCCAAAGCACACCCGTGTGCGTTGTTGTGCATTCTCACCTGGCTGCTTCTCTTGCTTTATGCTTGCCCTTTGCTTTGTACCCTCTTCTGGGGCTGACGCAGCCTTAGCATCAGCAGCTTGGGCTCAACGGGGAGAGGGGAGGCAATCAGTATGGACACACAGATAAGATTCATTATAGCGATTTTAATTTAATGAAGAAACAAGTGACCTGAGAGGAGCTAACGAAGCACCATTATGTGCAAGGTTTCTTTGTGGCAATTAAAAAGCCTTTTTAGCGTGGAACTAGCTATGCTTTTGGCATACCTGTTTTCTTGGCTGCATCTTGCTGTGGAAGATGCCTTTCTCTCAGCTTGTCCTTCCTTTCCAACTTAAAAGAGTTTGTCGCTCAGTGTTTGGAAGGCTTTGTTGTCGGATAAACGATAGTGGCATTTTCTCACATATGTTACTTAAATGCGTTTGTTCAAACAATAAAGAAACACCCCTATGAAAGCTGCAAGGTACAAATCTTAGCTACAAGCTGCAAGGTATTTTACAGAATACTCTTGAGAGTAACCTTGATTTTCTTAGACCTTAGCAGTTCCACTGTAGTCTCTGATCGCATCGAATCTAAAAAGTGAGGGTTAAAATTGGAAGTATTGGATGGAGGTCTCCATAAGGACTGTATTCTGAAAAACGCGATCTTGATTAGGTGCCTATTGTGCACTTCTCCCTCTGAGTAAGAGGGAAGAAAACACGCTTTGGAATAACGTCGAGCATCACGCAGCAGTGCTCTAGAATTCGTGGTTCTTGCCTTGTGGAATGCAGCCCATTTCTTGACGCACGCAGCCTTTGTGGTACTCAACTTCATCCTAGCTTGCTGCTCGCAGGGCTGTCCGTTGGCAGTCACCTTGCTTTGAGGGAGTGAACAAATTCCCAGTTGAAGAGTGGGAAATACAGCTGGTCGTGACTTCACTCCTTTCGCTGAAAGATCTTTTTTGGGGGGTGAATGGGTAATGTGGTTGGCCAAGTGCATGAAAGTATCCCGAGATCCTCCGCGAGCTGATGTTTCTGTGTGTTATCAATTCCATAAACATCTTGAGAGTTTTGAAAGGCTACATGTAAACAGCTAAGAACACAACTGCATGTCATTTCTCTGACTTCTTTCTCTTCCGTAACTGGGAGCGCAGGCCTGTTACGGTATCCTGAAGGTGCCGGAAGGCAGCTGGCTCTGCAGGACCTGCGCGCTCGGTGTGCAGCCCAAGTGCTTGCTGTGTCCCAAGAAGGGTGGTGCCATGAAGCCGACCCGCAGCGGCACCAAGTGGGTTCACGTGAGCTGCGCTCTGTGGATTCCGGAGGTAGGCGCTGATCTGCTGGAGTGCCCGCGTGCAGAGCTGCAGGGATTCTGGGAGGGAAGAACTCTGTTGAAAACACCGTCCAGCCTAGCGTGTGTTGCTGCAGTGACTGGGACACGTGTATATCTATATATATGGTACCTCTTAACGAGACAGTACAGAAGGCTTTCAGTTAGATGGAAAGTCTGGCAGGATGATGCATCATGTGAAAAGAAAGTAATGGCATTATGCTTTGTCAATCAAAATTAGCCCTTAAAACGGGTGACTGCTGGCAAGGCTCACTCAGCAAGCGCGCAGACGCTGGTTCAGGTGAAGAAGGGGAAGTTTGGATGTGACAGTGAGAATTCCTGTGCGTTCTCACAGTCAGTAACTACAATACTTTAAATTGATGGGGTTCGCTTGGAAACTATTGTGCTCATGCAGTGAGGAAGAAATGTTAAAAAAAAAAAAAAAAAAGGAATTGCGATTTTGTTCCTTACAAACTGAGGAACTTGGAACATGCTAGTTTTGCATATGTATGCAGGAATTAATCACTGTGTTTTTTAATCTTTTCTTCTCTTAGGTGAGCATTGGAAGCCCAGAGAAAATGGAGCCCATTACGAAGGTTTCTCATATTCCCAGCAGTAGATGGGCATTGGTGTGCAGCCTTTGTAATGAAAAAGTTGGGGCTTCTATACAGGTAATGTAATCGCATGAGTATCTCTGTGTTTTGTTTTGTAGCTTTTTAGTAGATAAGCAGTGAAACTGCAGGTCTTTTTTTTTTTTCTTGTTTTTTTTTTTTTTTTTTTTTTTTTTTCCCACACCTATTTCATTGTTGGTCCAGCCTTTAGCTTACTCAGGGAAATATCAATACCAGGCTTTTGAGGACTAGGAGGGAAACAGATGATTGCTCAACTGGTCTGTCCCAAGGTTCAAGCAAGCCATAAGCTGAGGAAACGAGTCCCATTTCCTCCTGGTTGTGGGTAGATTCTGGAGCTCTTGGTGGTGTTTCTAAGGAGAAAAACAAACAAACAAAAAAAACCCCAGCCTCCTGGGTATGTTTCCCAGGCCACTTTGTTACAGAAGCCACATGATGGTTCTGACTCATACTCAACTGAGCTCAGCAGCAATGACACAAAAATGGCCAAAATCTCAAGCATTATGAAAATCAGATTTTATCAGGTTCCCTTTCCCTCTGCTTCAGGTCATTTGATGAAGTTGCCAGAAAAAGTTGTAAAAGTGCAATACAGCAGTAGTTCCAGTGAAAACTATCAGTCTGTCTCCTTTAGAATGCATAAAATAGTAAATTTTAAGTAGAGAAAATAAATCTGTCCACAGTATATAAATTTGTAAATACAATACTTGCAGATCTGTGCCCTTTCTTTTGGCAGCTGTTACGTAGCTGAGACAAACTGCTTTGTCCATTCTCCAGGCCTGTTCTGAAGGGTAGCTATAGTAGTTTTACTCTGAACACTGAGCAGCTGTGAGGGAGAGGGGCTGTCCTTCCATGGTTCTTCTGGTCACACCTCACCCTTCAGACAGTTCGACACAGATTAGAAGGGAGAGAAGAAAAATTCCAGTTTTGCCTGACACCTCAAAGGAATCGTCTAAATCTTGGTGTCGTTAAAGCTAGCCATGGGAAGTAGATTGGTGTTGTGAAATCTTACATAGCAGAGAAGAACATTTACAAAAAAAAGTCACTGCAGTATGAAGGAATAGTACTAACTGGATGAACAGAGAGAGATCGCCCAGAGAGCGGTGTTGGGAGACGTTCACAGTAACTAGAAAAGCCGGCAGCTGGAAGCCTGCATCAGGCTGGGCAGAGAGCAGCTGGAATAAGCTGGGAAAAAAGAGGCTGCGTATTCTCCCAGGTCCAGCAGATTTCTTTCCGATGATCCAGGCTTGTCCCTCTCCTCCCAGTAAAACATCAGCCACACTACGAGCTAACTATTCTAAATTAGAGCAGCTTGGGAACCATGGCTAAAGTATTCTTTTGTACAGCTTGGTACTGCTTTTGTTCAGTTCATTAGCAAGACAGGAAAGGGCAAAAGATTTTTAATTCATTTCATATGTTTATTAAAGAATGTTCATTTGAAACTGATGCAGTTGAGTGTACCTTTTACACACCATCTGGCCGCTGAATCAGCCTGAGCAGGAAAACTGAGGGAAAGATATTTGGTTTCTTTACAGAGTACTGTATAAATATCCTAGTGCAATGTGTTTCTCTTAGGTTAGATGACTTGGGTTAAGGAAACATCAGTAACATCCATTGCAACTTCAGGTTCTTCTCACTGGCAGCAGAGGTGTGAGTTAGTTGGTACAAATGCATGTGCTGTATGTATTTAAACCTTTCAGCTTCTGGCTAGTAATAGCTATGACAGCATTTTGCAACAACAAGGTACTTACAACTGCAGTGAAATGCTAAATCATCTGAACTAGCGATGTCATTCCAGTGAACAGGTAACAAAAAATCTCTCATTCTCTTCTACCCCAGGTGAATTGAAGGCTGTAGTCAGTGAAGTAGTGACTAACAGTGGTTAATATTTGACATTACAGACTTTTGACAACAGGAAAAAAAAAATTCAGTTTTTATTGAGGTCTTTTGGGTAACATGGGTCCAGGTGGTAGGAGGACTTCTAATTAAAAGTATCAGACTGCCCTGGAGCCTCCAAGGTTCTTTTTATGTTTTTTCTCTTTCTCATGCTGGCACAGTCAAAGGGGGAATGTTTTGCTTTGTGTAACGCTGCTCTAAGCTAGTGGCTCCAGCCAGGATAAGAATGCTCCTCATGTGGATTGGCTGGTTATTGGACGGCGGGATTAGGCTAGGGAGGGGTTAACCACTCCTGCCCCACTGGGCCACTTGGTCCTTGCCTAGCCTGAAAGCACTACCTCATAAACCTAATTAAAAGAGAGCAAGAAAGAACAGGCAGCTGAGAAGCAGAGCCTGGGAACAGTTGTTTCTTCCAAAGCAGTCCTGGCTGCTCAGATAGTTTCAGGCAGTGTGGCTTCCTGAATTTGTACCTGATAAATTTTCATCTGCTTTCTGCAGTGTTCAGTGAAGAACTGCAGAACAGCCTTCCACGTCACTTGCGCATTTGACCGTGGCTTGGAGATGAAGACCATACTGGCGGAGAACGATGAGGTGAAATTCAAGTCGTACTGTCCCAAGCACAGCTCCACCAAGAGAGCAGATGATGAGACCTTCAGTGAGCACCTGGGGCAAGAGAATGGGAACGGGATCCAGGACAGCTCTCTTCCCACCCACATTGATCCCTTCCACAGCATGGATCAAAACCAGGAGGAGGCCCACAGAGTCAGCCTCCGCAAGCAGAAGCTCCAGCAGCTGGAGGATGAGTTCTATACCTTTGTCGAGTCTTCGGAAGTTGCTAAAGCGCTGCAGCTGCATGAGGAGCTGGTGGGATTCCTTTACCAGTACTGGAAGCTGAAAAGAAAAGTCAACTTCAACAAGCCTTTGATTACCCCAAAGAAGGATGAGGAGGACAATCTGGCCAAACGTGAGCAGGATGTTCTGTTCAGAAGACTGCAGCTCTTCACACACCTCCGGCAGGATCTGGAGCGGGTAAGCCACTGTGCTGCCTGTGCTTGTGCAAGGTGTGCTGGGCGGCGCTAGCTGAGTTTCCAGGCTACATGCTCTGTTACTGCCACTGCATGCAGGCGCTCTGTGCTGCATCCTAACTCAAAGTTGTATTGTCAGCTTGGTACAAGACAGTTAATGTTAGATTTCTGTTTAAATTTCAGAGCAAGCTGGGTTACACCAAGAACCCTTTTCAAAGGGAGAGTTAGTTCACGGGGACATGGGCTCTTGGTTTGCAGTATCCAGCACCTTTGTATAACTGGGCTGTGCACTTAGGCTTTTTGAATGATTAAGACCAATAGCTGTGGAATGTACCACGACCAGCCCAGGGAGCCTCTAGGGAGCCTCTTCAGCCATTAAGGGCTTTCTCTGCTCCTTTCATTTGTTAGCCAAGGAGGAAAAAGTATGAAACTTACTTTGATTTGGAGCCAGTCTGGTTTTCTTTCAGAGGGTCCTGCATCAAGCTCAGTAACTGGGGGGTGAACTATAGCCTCTCTTCCTGAACAGTGCCTAGGCTTGAAATATGGACAGCAGGTGCTAATAAATCTACTACATCCTTTGTAAAGGCTCCCAGTGGCTAACTATTCTTTGAATGAATTGTTCTAGGGTTTTAAGGGTTTTTTTTTTCCTAGTTTCAACTTGCAGCCCATGATCCTTCTGTTCCTTATACGTTAGACCGCTGTTACCTTGTCTTTTGTTTCTGTTCAGTATGTTCAAGATTTATCTTCCCTTTGATCTGTTAAGTAAGTTGAGTTTATCACTGTGTTCTCTGAATCTTAAACTATTCTGTAAGTATCCTTTCTGTTTTTAAAGCATGGTGTCAAAACAGGATACATTATTCTAAAACTGTTTTAATATTTTACTACTCTTCTGTTCTCACTGATACGTACATCCAAGAGAACTTGTGTGCTAAACAAGTGGGACCTAGTTTCTTTGCTCCTCTTCAGGAAGACGTCTGTTAGACTTCGTTATGAATGACATCAGTAACAGTGTCATCCACCCAGAAACAGTTTTAAATGGTGTCATCCAGTTCACCTAATAAAATAGGTAATTTTGTGGACATCATGTGTCTGTTGTTCTGCGGCTCGGATCAGACAAAGCGAAGAAAAGGCCGTGGACTCTATCAGGAAGGGCATCAGGCTAGAGGAATCCCTTCTAATTCAAAGCCACAGCATAATGACAGTTACTTAATGCCTGAAGTACTGGCTGTGCCAGGACTGGGAGCCTAATACAGGAGAGCCTTGGCAAAAAGGCCCGCGCCTTAAAATGAGCCTGCTCCTTAACGGTTTTGAGATGAGCCCACAAGGTGGCAAGCAGCAGCATGCCATGTTGTACGCAGCCACGCTGGATTGAGAGAGGAGCCTCAGAAACACCCACAAACTTCAGCGATTCCCTGTCGCTGCCATTAAGCTGTGGAAGAGCGGTGGCTGTGAAGCTAAGTTTTCACACAGCTGTCTGGAGTAGTCACATTTTAAGGGCAGAGATGAGTTTTTTTCTGAAAAACTAGAGACAGTCAAAATGATCACTTCATTACTGTCCCTGCTGCCTGCATTGTGCTGTGGCACGGACAGAACAGCCAGCCTTCGTTTCGATCGATCCAAGTGCGATGGCAGGGTCAGCAGAAAGAATGGTTCTGCTGCAACGCTCTTCACTTGTTCATACTATTCATTAAGTATAATTTCCTGTCACGTCTCAAACAGCAAGAAACAATTGGTGCTGCGCTATTTAATGCTGCGAGTATTTAAGCATTTCCAGCGTTTCTCTAGATCTGCACATACATATGATACAAGTGTTCATAGAAGTTACTGCTACAGTGTGGGCCTCCCAGAACTGATCGACTGAACTGTCAATTAACTGGTATTTAAGAAGTGTTTTGGAGAAGGTTAAATTTAAATACGTATGTATCTAGCTTGTTAAAGTGGTGTATAGTACTTAAATTGAATTAATTCTAACGAAAGATCTATAGCATTATAGAAATACAATTCCTTTAAAAACTCATCCCCTTTTGATGCCTTCTAGGTGCGTAATCTCACTTACATGGTGACTCGAAGGGAAAAAATCAAGAGGTCTGTTTGCAGAGTTCAAGAACAGATATTTAACATCTACGCAAAGCAGTTGGAACAAGAAAGAGTTTCAGGTATGCTTCAGCATTATCTTTTTCACACAGCACCACAGGCCAAGCAGGACTGCATTTATTCTCATTAAAATCTTATGTAGTCCACCACGCATCAGCACGCTGGAAGGAAAACATAAGACTTGGCATAGCTCTAATGGAGGGCACATTGCTCCAGGAACTGGCAAGTCTGCATTCTTACCCATGGGGTAGTGGCTTCCTGCTTCTGGTCCTGTCGGGTGTGATTCCTTAATGACTCCTTTTGACAGAAAGACCACGACTTACATTCAGGTGCAATATGGTATCTGGTAGTTCGTTTTTTGTCAGTGCCACTACATATTATTTAGTACGTGTTTCTTTGCATCACAGATAGCAGTGTACAGGAACGAATGTTGGAAGGGTAGCATGCTGGTTTTGAAACACAATACTTTTTTCTACCTCATCTCACTGACAGCAGTCTTTTCTCTTGGAGTAAAAACTTCTGCGTTACTGTATTAACTCAATTATCCTCAAAGTATTCATAACTAATACATTTTGGACAGATCCAATCACATCTATGTGCAGGTGGCATATTTTACACACCCCCCTCCCCCCCCCCAAAGAGTTTCTCTGTCTTAGTGCATATAGCAGCGCTAGGAATGACATTTGCTACAGATATAATTAGGTGCAGGATGACTACAGGGAAGACGACAACATGAGCAGCACGTTGTGAAACCAGGATGTAGCCACATAGTCATGATGTAAAGGTGCATAAGGGCCAGAGTTAAACTACGCACAACTTGAAGTGGTGTTTGCCCAGACATGGACTGCTTGATGTTAACCTGATTTGTTTTACCTTCAGGTGTGCCTTCTTCGTTCTCCTCAATGGAAAACGCAGTGTTGTTCAATAGCCCATCTTTGGGTCCCGATGCCCCTAAGATAGAGGATTTGAAATGGCATTCTGCATTCTTCAGGAAACAAATGGGCACATCTCTAACCCACTCTTTGAAAAAATCACACAAGAGAGACAGAGTAAGTAATGGCTCTGGGAATAACAGCAAGTCCGTGCCGAGGCAGCCCAGCCAAAGGGAAGGCAGTGCAGCTCCAGGAAGCTTTTTAAATTTTGACAAGAGCTTTGCAGAAACACGGATTGTATCGACACAGCAGAGAAACGGCATCGTTATGCCAGACCACAGAAAAAGAAGAGACAATCGTCCACAATGCGAGGTAGTCAAGACAGAACTAAAGGAAAAAACTTGTAAACACATCCACAAACCACTGAGACCCACGGAACTCTCTCAGAGGCAATCAGAAAACAGAAGGGCTGTGAACCACTCCAGTGGTAGGTCAGCATCTGGCACGCGGAGGGACATAGTGCCTAAATGCAACGGGGGTCTTGTCAAAATGAACTCCAATCAGACTGTAGCTAAAGTGCCTACAACGCCCACAAGCCCAGTGAAGAACTGGGGCGGATTCCGAATTCCAAAGAAGGGGGAGAGGCAGCAGCAGGGTGAAAGCCCAGAGGAGAGCTGCCGTCAGAACTCCAGTTACCCCTACCTGGGCATGGGCAGAGTTTCACCGAAGGACAGGGCAAAAAGCAAGCTGAAGCCTGACAGTGAGAATGATGGGTACACCCCTGACGCTGAAATGAGCGACTCAGAAACCGAAGTAGCAGAAAAAAAGTGCAGACAGCAGAGGCTCAGCCCAAACACCACCATCAGCAGAAGGACGGACATTATTAGGAGAAGCATCCTGGCATCCTGACTGGGCCACGGCGCACCATGGTCAGTCACTGCCTACAAACCAGCTTCGCTTTATTTATTGGTGTGAGAGGGGAGAGGTCTTAGACATGGCTACGGACTGACAAAAGGATAACCCTTTATTCCTGAGCTGTATAAACATGTTTACGTACACTTAAAGCTGGATTTTGTTTTTTCTCCCCAACCCATTCTTGTCACCAAGTTTGAATCTCCTTTATTTGCAACTTCCCTGAGTAAGCAGAGAATTGGCATCACTACTAAAACAGGATGTGTGATGAACACTAAAAGTAAGTAACAAAAGCATCTAGGGGGCTAGGGTGGGTAGGGAGAAGTAGGCTGCACCATCCCTTTAAGCTAAACAGCACCGTTACAATTCTCTTCCTTCCCCTGCTTTCTGGAAAAGCACAAGTTCTTAATTTGACTAGTATGTATTGAGTCAAAGGTGGTTATTTATCTGACCATATTGCACTGCTGCAAAAGGCCACTTGCCTCGGATGGTGACAGGTCTTTGTCCTCTGCAGAATGTTTGTTGTTTCATTCAGTCCGAGTGTAGGTGGCAGCTCAAAACCCTCTGTAAGCTCCAGAGTCTACACATAAATACATCTGCAAACAACCAGGTTTAACTGAGCTGTTACACTGGGGAAAAAAAAAAAAAAAAAAAAAAATGGAACGGACAGGTCAGGGCTGCAGCTGCCTTAACTGCAACAGCTTAGGAACACCCAGACTGAGCATGGAGGAGACTCTGTAGTGGCTTGGTTCTGAGAAAGGGGGCAGGCTCATGGGTTGCTGTGCCCTGTGGGAACACAATGACATTTCAAGAAGAAAAACTCCAAGGCACTAGTCAGTAGGATTTCCCAAAGCCCACCACATATGCACTAATGGTAATGTATTAGTGAATTTATTCACGGGAAAGCCAGGCTTATGACACTAAAGGGTTACGTTAAAATGGACATAAATGTATATTTTTAAATGAAATGGAAGGGCAGTAAATTGTGATTAGCTCTTTATGGTCAAATGAAGAAAAAATATTCTATTCTGGACTAGATTTGATGGAAGAGGGAACTCATATGCATACTTTTTTAATAATTGCAAATGGCAATAACTAGAAAGCTATGAGCAATAATGTTGACAGTTCATTACGATGCTTTTTTGTACCTAGTAGAGTGCACATGTAACAGTGGACTGTTAGGAGCCTGTACATTTTGGAATTCTTTGTGGATTTATGTTAGGTATGCGCTGGTTAAAAGAAGGTTTCAGCAGCAATGCGTTACAGAAACACAGGCATACAGAATGCCACCCCACTGTTTTCTACTGCTAGCCTGCCGTTATACCACGTTCACTTAGATTTCTATGTTAGGCCCTTGCCTCTTGAGCAGGGAGAGGTTTAAAATGCAACAGAACTCTGCCGTAACTGAGTCTTCCAGAGGATTCAATCAAAAAAAAAGGCTTTCTAATACCCCATCTTGCTATGCAAGTTATCGCTTACTTAAATATTTCAACAGAATGTATCCCTGTCATTTATGTTTTAAAACTCAGAAGTCTCAACTTTTTGGTACCTTTTGGGGTGATGTTGAGTGTACACTTTTAAAATACTTTTGCTGGACCCAAGAAGTTGGATTGACCTCATGACTCACACAGACTAAAGCCAAACAGGGCACTGGTGAATGTGAAATTACGTAGTTGCTTTTGGGATGTGTTAAAGTACTTACCTGATCAAAAAGCAACAGACAGACAGAAGGTAAGTGCAGGTAGTTCTACTTGCCATACAGCAGCATTTTCAAGGCAGGCATTGTTACTTCTGTAAGAAGCTCATGACCCTGGAGGGAATCGTTCGTCAAGCCATAGATGGAATAACCTAAATTCTCATTCTAAGTAAGCATAGAACCTCACACCAACTGGAAAGAGGTACCTTGTTAATTTGCACTATTATGAATGCTTACGTTGTGCAGAATTAATGCCTTACCTGTTTTGCTCCCTGACGTTTAGGTTAATAAGCTTTCTAATGTTTCAAGGTACGCTGAACCCAAACCAAAAAGCGCTTCTCCCCACCCCCATAACAGAAAGCTGTAAGATGACCACAGGATGACCAGCTCTGTAGGATAGTTTTGTCTCCCACGCTTAGCGCTCAGCAGAAGAGGTGTCAGAAGTACAGCAGTGACAAAACAACCCCCCCATTCCCCTCCCCGTACTTTACAGGGATAAAACCATTGGCTGAATTTTTGTTTTAGGCATTACCTTTACTTGTGCAGACTGACCAAGAAACCTTTGATTATGATTCGTGTATTATGTCAAACTGTAGGCTAGTTGAACTTTTGTAAAGTTGCCTGGAATGCCATTTGTTAGGTTATGAATTCACACAAATCTAATTGAAGGGTT
>VXAV01002613.1:90532-114208 GCA_013399715.1 Alectura lathami | reverse complement strand
AAAAAGCCTCAGGTCTATACTAGTCTATAAGTAAATATGAATGCTATTCCACTTTCTTTTTTAAAACCTTTAACAGTCATTGTTTGCACAACTATTTCCTAGCTGTAAATATCTGCTGTTCTTTTCATAATCTCCCTGCAGTCCAAGTTCGCTTCAGCAAGTGTTATAAACACTCAAAGTCCATCTACAACTGATGCAATAAAAAGAACAGCTTCGTTCCATAGTCTGCAAGA
The DNA here is from genome assembly GCA_013399715.1 of Alectura lathami. NCBI lineage: Eukaryota > Metazoa > Chordata > Aves > Galliformes > Megapodiidae > Alectura > Alectura lathami. The sequence continues at coordinate 113,975 of VXAV01002613.1, read as the reverse complement.
CTGGACGCTTTGCAGGAATAAAAGGCACAGAGACTAGTCGTGAGTTGTTGGTCGTGCTGCCGAGAGCAGTGTTTTTATTTGGAAGTATGACCTGTGCTGCATGAAGCACTGACCTTCCCAGCTACTTTCAAGATTGCCTTTTGGCACAAGTATACTGAAGCAATCCTGGTTCCTTGTCCTCTTGTGAGGTGAAGCCTATTATCAGTAAATCCTTCTAACAGTGTACAGTACCTTAACATCCTCAGAAGAAAGAAAGTTCTTCTCATAAATTAAGACTGTATTGTACTTTTCTGAATAAAATAGTGGAATTTACAAGTATCCACTGCATTGCCAAGTGTTTCAGCACTGTTTTTGAATTCTAAATTCAGTTTTACAAGCAATAACTATGTGTTTGCTCAAACTGCAACCAAAGTGCCTAAGAAAGCATTAAATAATATTCAGTGAAGTCTCAAAGTATCCACTTATTTGTATCTATAGGGATTTCACTGAAATACTAGATTCTCATGTTATTTAAAAAGCCATCATTTTGTTACACTGTTATACTGTTACAGGTTGCAAAATTTACTTTTCTGTATTTTTTTTTTTAAATTAAAAGTCAAGTAATGTTCTCTGATGTTGCTTTATTTAATGTTTCCTTTATGTGTGTATATTACACTTCACAAACAAAACACTACGGACTTAAAGGACAACAAATGAGCAGCACAGGACAAGGAAAAGCAAGCAGCTGTTGCCAGGAAGTTAGTCAAGAAGCCAAAATGTTTCAGACACTTTCACATGNCCTCAAAAGAAAATAAATAAGCATGTACGCTGCCGAACCCAGGAAGCGACATGTTTCTGAGGAGCACCCTGAGTTTTCCTCACAAGTTCACGGCTTAACGGACCGTCTCAAAACCACACAAAACATATGTGTATAGGAAAGCTGGCTGAACATCAGCCTTTCACTCGCAGTCCGGTATNCAGAGCATCAGCCACCAAACTGTTTTGCTTTTTAAATAAAGCAGCAGCTTTATTTTACTTCACAAAGTAAGAAGAGATGTGCCTTTCTGTACTTGCACTCAACATGCTTATTTTGCAGTGTTACCGCAGTAAGATTAGAATAAACATATGATAATTATTCACTTACAGTATGACTAGGACTTTGCATTGAATGACTCCAACCATGCAATTCAGGGGCTAATTTTCATACCAAATGCATTCCACGCTATACAGTCAAGTCTCTGACAATGCATATAACGTGAAAAAAAAAAAAAAAAAGTGTTTTAAATTTCCTGGATAGTATTTCTTTATAGGTACTGTCATAGCCACTTGTCAACATAATATCAGAAAATCACTGCACGGATTTAAAGCTGAAAGCCCTTCTGTCAAGTTTAACTTACATCCTTTTAGCAGAGAACTAACTTCTTTCTGTTTCAAGCCTCCTTCTTAGGTAGAACAAATCTTATCTGATAAAAAATTTTGCTTCCTGCTTATACAAAATATAAAAGCATCATTTTAAAAAGTAACCGACTTTGCTTTTAGACTTTGCACCAAAATACTTACTGAAGTGACAGTGAATCACATGAACTTAGCACAGACTTAGAGTTTTTAATAAGTGAACACTTCTTCTATTCTGCACATCAGGCAGTATTTTCTGATGCAGGATGTTAACTTATTGCAGGAGTTTTCCAGATGATGCCACATTGGCAGTCCTTTCTCATAAACAGGGACATTTTCAAAACTTACCACCTATTTTGATGCAGATTCACAAACCAGATTTCCTCTCATGTCTGTTACATTTTCCATGTCAGCAGATAAATAAGGTCTAAAGCTTTTGGCCCACTATGACAACATTTTAACACTTCACATTAAAGCTTTATGAAGGAAAGCAGCTGTTTCACAGGCAATTTTAATTGCTTTAGAAGTCTGCAATTTCCCCCTTTTAATTGGAAGTTGCTGAACTACATTCTGCATCTCAGTCACGAACCTAGATGCTCAACTATGACAGTTTTGTAGTTGCCTTTACAGAAAATAAACTACAAGTTTAACAGCTTATATTTCCCTTAGCGTGAAACACTACACAATATTTTTCTTCTCTGGTTACCGCATTTACAACAGATGTCAAAAAAGCACTAGTAAGATGCCTATTACATACAGTGAAGCTGTGTCACTAAGACTGTCAGTGAATAAGCACAGCTCCAGGTGTCTTGCAGACACGAGAACCGTGATGACTTCTTTTGAAAGAGACTTTCTGCCTTTTTTAAAAAAACTGTTCTGTAATCTTTGCAAAATGCAGTGTATTTAAAGGCAAAATAAGTCCAGCCTATATCTGTACGGGTTGAAAACAAAATTAAAACCCTCAGGAGAGGTGATAATGACAGGATGGATTAAGTAGGACTTTTTAACCTAGAAAAATAGATGAAAAATGTTCTCTCTAACTGGACTTTGTGTAATTTTAATCCATCTGAAACATTTAAAGTGAACTAGACATCACAGGTGACAATACACTACTACTGCAAAAAGTGACCTAAATACTTGGAAAAGGATTACTTGGAAAAAACAAAAAGGGCTTCTAGGCTGATCAGTGGAGCCACTAAGCTTCACAGCTAAGCAGAAAGGTCATGAACAAAAGTTTTATCAGTCATTCCTGTATTTCATGTAGGATGGAACTCGGCATTCCTCTATTGGAGCAGACAACAGGTACAACTACTCACAACAGACAGTGGGTCATTCTACGGATGTAAGAAACTAGTTTCAGAGGGATGAACTAAACTGCTGTTTGCAAAGCTCACTGGAGGTCAGATTCGCATACTTCTCTTCAAACATGGAAAAACAAGTCAGAGTAGTGGTACGGTACATTTGCAGAAAGTTACTTTCCTTGGTGGCGCTGGGAAACTTGTGTTCTAATTCCACTCACACCGCACAGCAGCGGGCATTTAAAAACAGAGACAGCTTTGCAGAAGGTATGTCAAACATGGCCTGCAAACAGCTAATTTCTTACCGGGACACCTCCCCCCCTACCCACCCATTTCCAATAACCCCATTGTCTTATTTCTCTAAACCAGCTGCTATCTGTTTGCATATAGGCTCACAGGCACCATGCAAGCTTGTACTGCCCGGCCTCTAGCACTGATGTATAATACGAGTCTGTTATGTGAGAAGCCCTTGTTGTTACGGCCTCTCAAAACTGTCAGTATTCTGGGCTGGGAATAAAACTATGAGCCAGTTACCTGGCAACCACTACGAACTAAGAGAAGAGTAAAGTTGATATCGTATTTTTGCTCAAGGCAATCACATAACACATTTGTATCCTCATAAATGACAGAAAGTGCTCAAAGAGAACATTAGATGGGCCTCCAAAATGTTTTTTTCTAACTTACAAAATTAGTCCGGAGACTCATTCCACACCTGATTTAAAGGCCAATGTTCTGAACAGTTATAAATATAGGACTTTTCATAATACAGAGCTATTTTTTTCTAAACTGAGAATGCTCTTCTGAAAGAGGAAATTAAAAAGAATATATTCCATTTACTTTTTGTCATTACAAAATTCACATACAGCAACAAGATACGAAATTTTAACTTCGGTGATTACCTGATAACTTTAGTAAAGTGAAGTTTTTTTGCTCGAAGCACATCACCTACTCTGGGTTGTCTGCTCTTCATTACTTATTGCTTTCCACCACAGGTCTACTATCATACCAAACAGTAACTAAAACTGTAACGGCTGCCAGAAGAACAACAAAATTACACTTACTTTAGCTTATTGATCCTGGTTTCTGTAGTTTCAGTAATAACTTTTGTTTCTTCTTTCCATCGATTTGTTGCTTTTTGCTGAGCTACCAACAGACGTCTAAGTTCAGCAGCAGACTTCTGACTGGTGTCTTCCATTTCCTTAAGTCGAACTTCATATCCCTGTTCTTTCACAGCATGCTCGTGCTCCATAGTGCTTATCTAGAAAAAAAATACAAATACAATCAAGTCTCTCAATTTTCCTTTTTTTTTAAAAAAAAAAAAAACACTTGAACTAAATTCATAAACATTTGCTGAAAGCACGTAACATACAATAATTAAACTTGTAATTATATGCTCAAATAGATGCATGTTCCCAGAGCCAATTTAAGCAAATAGCGCAACTGACAATAAAAGATAATAAGCTGTGTACACTTTTTTTTTGTAAATAATTTTTATCCCTCTCCCCTGTGTTTTCTCCACAGAAATACATTTTTTCTTTTCCATCCAGTCAAAATGTGTTAGGACTTTCTTAATTGCATCTACAATCCTTCGTACATCAGAGGAAAATGGAGGCAAGCAACAAATCTTGTCTGTGACTAATGGAATCCTGTCTGATTAGGGACATGCAAAGATCTGGTAAATGCATCTGAACTGCCACCTATCTTTTGTGCTGGAGTAAAGGGTTCTAGAGTTGGAAAAAGATGTCTTGTTTAATATGACTGCTTCTTTTATCTTGACGTACAAAGTGGTAACTAGATTTGAGATGCTCCTTATTCATAATTCGTAAAGCTGTTTGCTGAGGTCATTGTAGATATTTAGAAAGCACGTCAAGGAACAAAGCTGGCTTCTGAAGGGAACGACAAAGGTACCTCGAATCTGCCGACGTTAGCTGTTAATACATGATCCCATAGGCAGTCTGTTCAGATGCATTTAATGGAACACATCTGAACAGAACATCCGTCTTGCAACTAAGTCTCTTGTTTGCAACTATTCACATTGAAAAATGTTCTCTGTCCAGAAAGTACAGCACCGATGTTTGACAACCACACTATTACATTTTTATTTAGTTACGCACTGCTCTGATAACACGGTGGACGTGCAAGCGGAACACTGTACTGAAAGTCGTACACAGATTCCTAGTACATTACAGACAGTAGATACATGAAGATCTAGAATAAGTGAAATCAGTTGACGTGGACTATTCATCTTACGAAAGTATAGAACATTTGGGATCATCTTACCCAGCATAATTAGCAGAGACTAATAGATTTTTGAGGACGCACAATGCTAAAACAGAATTACTTAGAAAAGAGCTTCAAGCATCATTGAAACTTTCACCCCCCAATTTAAACCTTTGAATATTTTTTCCTAGAAAAAAATGCTGCCTTATTAAGCAAATATCAGTCTGAAAATAACAACAGTATATAAACCATACCTTTATTTTGGCTTTTTGTTGAGCCTCTGTGGCCAGTTTTCTCAAGCTTTCCATTTCTTTTTGCAATTGTTCATTCTCTTGCTGAAGTTTTAACCTTTGTTCACTTACAAAGCCACTCTTTTCTCTTTCTGAATCCAGAATGCTTTGCAATTTACAGATAATTTCCTGGCAACGAGACTTTTCTTCCTCAGACCTTAAAGAGAAGAAAAGTCTTTCTTAAAGTCAAAAACCAAATCCATTTTAAATTTTCCTACTGTCATTTTGCTGCAGCTGTGATGGTTTGAAGAAAGGGGAAACTAAGTCTGTAGATGGCAACAAAATCTTATTAGACCCCTTGGTCCAGTAGGATATTGCCTCCCTTAGTGTTCAAGGAGGTGATCAGAAAGAAGTTCTTCACACAGGGGCATTTCAGGTATGGAACTCACTGTCACACCTTGTCATAGATGAGAAGATTTTACAGTGACTCAAGTAATTCCATGCAACATGAAGAGCAATCATTAATAAAGTAAATCTACGATGCTGGCTCTGGATGTTTCTAAGCAGCCCATCACTGCTGGAACGCTGGCAGAACATTCCAATGTAGCATCACTGTCATCTTGTTCTAGTGTTCAGTTTTTTCTTAGATTACTTCCTTGGACAGTACTGGAGAAAATACATGTATTTGTGACAGATCTTTTTTCTGACTCAGTTCGCCCGTTTCTTTCTGAAAGTTTCTATCAACTCAGTATGTTTACTGGCCTTTACATGTGCGACTATGTGTATGTCAGCCAAGTATTTTATCAAATCTACAGATAAAATCAAGTCTAGGGAATTCATAAAGGCAATCCAACATTCTAGCAATCTCAGTAAAGAGGTGACGTGAAAGAGCGGGTTCTCATTTTAATAATGATTCCAGATTCCTGCATGATTGCTCTGGAGAACAGACAGGATTTACAATCACCAGAGTACGTAAATGAACGAAGCTTCTAGAACATCCCACGCTTTTCATTCTGAGAACAACCTGACATAAAAATGTGTACCTTATTATACTTTTTATCATTACTGGAACTGCAATAATGTCTTTTAGCTCTAAACACAGACCTGAAATTCAGTATGCTATGTAAACATGAAGCGTTATGCACGTACTAGGAGATACCACACCGCAGATGAATTTACAGAGTAATAAATTCTGCCCGAATAATTCAGAGTAACCATTCCTACAAACAGGATCTAGAAATGTGGTAAGATTTCAAACAACGTATTCCAATTTTCACTATTTTGTAAAATAACTGCTCGGAGTTCTAATCTTGTACGTAAAACCTTTCCTTCATTCTGTGGTCTGTTACTCCTCCTTAATACTTCCACAGTGATTCACAACTGCCCCTGTTTCAGAATTATGGTAACTTGGTATTTTTCCTGATATTGGTTGAAAACAGACGAGAAAAACCTAACACATTATTAGCAATTTAAATTAGTCAGAAATAATTTTCATTCTTTTCCATTCCTATTTCTGTAACAGCCATTTCTTACTTCATTTCCAGCTGTTTTAGTTTATTTTGTGTTGTCTGTAGACTCCGCTGAAGGTCATCCTTTGCAGTTTCTACAAATAGATATTTCTGATGCAGTTGCTCTAGTTTTCTACTGTCAGATTCGTGTCCTCTGTCTTCCCTGTAAATCTGAAGAAAAAAATTACATGCAAGATCATCTTTCCCTTACAGCGGTGATTGACACAGCAGTAACGACAAGGAGGCTACTCCTCACTTTGTCCTGTTTTCCAGTGATTTAAAATGAAACCGAATTTCACTGAACTTCAGTTGCTGCTAAAAAGGTTTTCAAAGTTCTTGCATTCATTTAGTTTTCAGAATATTGCACTTAACCTTAACTGGAACACGTACCAACCTTCTTGTAGGTTATGTCAAGCATCTCTCTTTTTGCTTTTTTACGCTTCTCAAAGAATTCTCTTTTTCAGTTTAGTATTACAGCTTTAAAATGCTTTCCAGATTAAAACTTAAAATAATGACACAAATATTTACAATTAAGGAAATCTACCCAACAAATAAGGAAATTAAGGGTCACAGTATTATTCTTCATTCCAATGTTAGGGAAAAACATGGGAAATGGGGAAAAAAAAAATCATCACACCTTCTCCTACTGAAGGTAGACGTTCAACATGATGTAAAAATGCACACCATTTCCTTACCTTTTCAAGTTCTTCTTCCACTGCTCGCTTTTCTCTAATTGCTCGTGCAATTTGACTCTGTTTTTCACCACATTCCTATTTTAAAAAGTCATAAATCTAATGAAAGCGAAATCAGGATAAAAATTCAAGTGCCAAAGTCAAAACTCAGCCACTGCAAGAATAATTCTTCCTGCCGGTATGTATGCATTTGACTGTATTTACCTGCTCATTATTTCCTCTATAGGATCAGACTCATTCACTACATACACTATGACATACAAGATGAAACTTTTTAAAGATAAATCTAATTCATAAAAAGCTGCATATGAACCAAACTCTTTTAGTCCCCCATATCATTTGTTTCAAGCTCCAAGTTCATTCAAGAATGATGATTGTGACGCACAGACTTTCTCTTTGCAGACTTTACCAACCTTTGTATACTTTATTGCTACATATGCAACTACAGATACGCAATACTCAGCTTTCCTTGCTCTACTTACCCCTGGAAGAAACAGGGGTGCTTCAGAAATGCCATCACATGGGAGATATTTTTTAGAGCATGGATTCTCACTGTAAAGAGGCTTGTGTACTATGACAAGAATATGCATAACTCAAGGAATAAACTTAAAGAAAAGGGTGGCTTTGAAGAACATTTACTTCATGCAAAGCCAGGCAAGATTCTCAGTAGAAGTTACAATGTGACTGTATACACATAAAGCAAATCTACACATTAGAAATTATTTTTCAAAGCAAATTATCCTTCACACCTGAATATGAACCACGGCACTGACTGTTAAGGCACTGTGCACAGTTACTTTTGTTAAGTAACATTAAAGACACCAAATGTTGCATTAATGTCTGGAAACATGCAAGAGGTAAAGTGCTATATAACACTAAATCCCAGTCCTAGGTAATTCCTCATAAATCATAATTATTCTCTACATCACATTGCTGTCTGCCTTTGCTGCTTACTGCCCTTTGTGCAAACAAAGCTGTACAGAAGAGCTGTGATGATGCTCCATACAGGTAGCGTGGAAATGGTTACATGGCAGCACTAAACTGCCTCCAGCCAGACACTTGTGAGAATCCGGTAGAGATCCACAGCAACAGTAGGATCTGTTGGACCTCTCTTAGGTCCTGTAATAGGTCCTACTGGACCTACACAGGTACAGTGAAGTCCAGTTTATTCCCCTTCCCTGAGACATTCCTTGACAGCTGAATTTCCTGAGAGACTCAGCATAGGATCTAGCTTACTGCTTGCATAATTGGAGAGAACAAAACTAGTCATAGTTCTACTCTCTCTACCTGCTTACTTGCCTGTATTTCTCTGTCTTGGCCCTGTGACAAATCTAGACAGGTACAGGAACAGAAAACAAAATTGTGTGGGGGGAAAAAAAAAAAATCTGTAGGAAAGTTGCTATTCATATAGACGTGGTATTCTGTTAAGTGTGACTGGAGCGCTGGGACTACAAAACCTCACCAAACAAGGAACCACACAGTATTGGTGTCTTTTGGTACAGCTTATATGCACACAAATCACAAGATTTTTGGGGCTGAAATGAAACACTCCTGTGCAGTTAAGAAAGATACTGCTGGCCATACTCAAAATCTATACACAATCCCTTCCAGACAGCACTGTAAACAAAGAATTTCTAGTAAAACCTCTCAAATGGGCCAGAATACAAGTATCCCAAGCCTACCATTATTGACCCATACATGCACATTAAAAAAATAAAAATAATATTGTTATGATTTTTTTTTTTTAATTAACCACTAGTGGCTTCTATTTAATAATAAGAGATACACCAGTCTAGAAGTAAGTATATCAAAGGTTTGACATCTTTGTCTAAAATGAAGACTCCTCTCTTCACCAAGCTGCTAATCATTTCATGGAATGTAGGATTTAACTTGATTTACTTGAATTTAGTATTTCACTTGATAGACAAAAAAACATTCACATGTTTTGCCATCAAAAATACTTTTAAAAGTCAAGATCATACCATCTGAAGAGCTGAAAGTTCTTCTGTGAGTCGAGAGATCTGCACATTATATTGTTTCTTTGCAGACTCTACCTGTAACCAAAAACAAAGTGAAACCATAAAATTCATCCTGCAAACGGTTTTTCCATCCTGTTTTTGCATGTAGAATCATAGAACCAGTTAGGTTGGAAGAGACCTTTCAGTTCATCAGTTACAACCACTCATCTAACACTGCAAGTCCACTGCTAAACCACGACCTTAAGCACAACATCCATACATCTCTATACATCTCTCAAAAACCTCCAGGGACAGCAGCTCCACCATCTCCCTGGGCAGCCTATTCCAATGCCTGACTATTGCTTCTGCGAAGAAATTCTCCCTTATATACCACCTAAACCTCTCCCGACACAAATTGAGGCTGTTGTCTCACATACATATCATGTATATGTGGAGCTTGTATACAAAAATACATAACACTACAGTAATTGTCAAATAGTACTACACAAATGTTAGAGGAATGGTTACTATCAATCCATACTACTTTAATTGAGAGTGTTCAGAAAAAAAGCAGAAAGAAAGACATCACAACAAGGCTTTACAAAAAGAACAATAAGACTTCTGTAAAGCTGCTGTCCATTAAGTACAAGATATCTGAAACCTCTGTATCAGGTATTTTTATTTCACATTAAAAAAATATATATATTTGTTAACTCCTGGAGAAATATGACAACTTCTACAATTTTACTTTTTATGCTTTTCATAGATTTACTGGGATTATGTGAAATAAGAAATAGGACATGTCTAAATTTTTAAATTCTGATTAGTAAAGCATTGTCACAAACAGGAGGAGTGGTTATCCTAGTTGCCTTTCAGCTCTCAATACCTTCTCCAAAACATGTATGACATTAAATACTCCAGTTTTAAGTAATCCACACAAATTTTGTGGTTCATTTGGACAATCACCAAGTAGAAGGCACAAACCATCTTCATCTTCATTTTAAAGGCTTCAAAAATGTATCTAATATTTGATATGAATACCTTCATTCCCAGACAATATACATGCATGTGGCAAAGAAAGTGAAAGGAGGCAAAATCAATTACGTCACTGAAAACTTACAAACGAGGTAATTGATTTACAATGTCGTCTACTGGCAGCAAAAGACACTGCCTCTGTCGCCTCTGGAGTTTGCCTTACAATAAAGCACGTCTATTTCACATGGGGATCATTGCTGCAAACCTCCAGGTAGATCAGCCTGCATTTTAACTGCAGTTGGGACGCAACACAGAGCAAATTCATTTGTGAACAGGTTTTTATCAAAAGAATTTCAAATTTTCAGCCACTTGTAAAAAGAACATCGAAAATTGTAATAACAGAGACTACAAAATTTTGTAATTTCTCTGCCAAATTCTGTTTTTAAAGTGTGCTGTGATACTGAGTTTTTTATTATTATCTGTACATGGTAGAAGAGTCTTGCTTGTCTAAATAAAGGAATATTTTGACATAGTGAGATGACAAAATACTGATACTATAACTCTTAACAGTTCCTATCACCAGAACATATACAAGAAGCATCAGTAACTTCCAAGGCCAGGCCATATATTCGTAAACTAAATACCTAGCTAACAATACACCTGTCAGTCTGTTAATGTGCTACTGAGTGCAATTTCTGAAGTAAGCGCCATTCTTTACATCCTCACCTTCTCTATGTCAGTATCTGCAGAGACAGCAGTACTTCTGGTACATGTATAAGAAAATCATTTGGGTTGGAAGAGCACCTATCTAGATAAAGCTGAAGAGTACAGTACTGTCAGTACATTGCCCTTGCTACCTGTATTACCCAAACACTTGTAAGAAAATTGTTGACATGATCTTGCATAATATACAACGCTTTCACTTTTAACTTCAAGATCATAGTTGATTCTCTCTAAACAGTGTAACTTACCGCCTTTCTAACTTTTGCAGCAGTATCATCTGCAAGCTGAGACATTTCATCTTGCATCTGTTTGATTTTCTCTTCCTTTTGCTTCTCCCCAAACAGTGCCTAGAAAAAATAAAGAACATGGAATATTACTGATAATACTTCAGCTGTGACATCACATCTAGTAGTGAGAGAAGAAATCACACCATCATCGTTCAAAAGAACTTTTTGCCTTGCACTTTGGAGCAGCTGACACCAAGACCCAACAAGAAAGCAAGAACAGAAATGACACACAAAGATCTCCGTTAAGAACGTGAATACCTGCATACACACACGTTCCTACACATAGCTGAGCACTTTTTATGGGTGATACACTAAATCAGTCATCTCCCAGAAAACTGAAAGAGTAAAAATTCATAAGCAACAAAGGAATGCGTATGTAAATCCTTCAATGGCTGATAACAGTGAACCAAACAGCTCTTTATCATAAAAGGATGGAGAGAATTACAGAAAAAAAAGTCTAGTAAGGAACCCTTCCAGGGGAGCATGGAAGAAAGATTCTGTTGTTGAAGTATGATAGCAGATTCTGGACTGGAAAGATTACAGAAGGCAATATAGACTTCTTGATGGGAGAGATGAAAAATCCTAGGTGGCACCTACAGAGTATGTAGATGGATAAAGGGAGAAAGACATGAAAAACGTCGCTAATAGATGATATAAATTCAGCCTGCAGAAGAAGGTAACTCAATTCAACCAGTAACATGACACTTCATATGTCATATTCTCTTTTACTTCTCCCATTCAATTCATGTTTTGTTTGTCCAAGTGCTCTTAGAATTCTTCTAATCTCATTTTGTAAGCTTAGCTTATGTTAACAGCGTTAACATAGAAAAGGAGCATTATTATGACAACCTGCTAGCGCCTCACAATCTTTCACAGACCAGGGAGAAATCTCTGTGGCCACAGTCTCAGACACAGAGTTAACTAAATGCACGCGTTAGGCTGCATTTTTTTATTCATTCATAAAGTCCCCAGTCTGCAAAACTGAAGACGACTTAGCCAGAGCAATAAATTAACAAGTGTCTGCAAATTCATTTTTTTTCCCTCCTAGAGCATTACACTGAACTGTTACTTACAGCAAGTCACTTATTTATCTGTAAATGTTCAGTAACTGTCTCAGAGAATATTTACATCACAATAATTTTTACTGGGCCACTTCTGTCAAAAATGGTGTGAAAGACACTGCTGTGATGTACTAGTACGCAGCACACTGGAAACGAGATTTACAGTTCTTACCAGTAGTTTTCAAACAAAAGAGTGATTTCTGCTTTTTAAACTCTGAAAAAAAAGACAATTTTTTACCTTTTCTTCTTCACACTCAGACTCTAGGGAAATGCTGTTAAGGACAAAAATATCTTCCTAGGATAAAAGGAAGTAACAAGTTCAAAGGAGGCCAGCAAAAGCTGGAGGATGTAAAATGCGTATTTTTCTTCATTTTTTGAATAAGAGCCTAACAGGTGAGGGAATTGCAGAAAATCAGGGAATAAAGCAAATGAGATGCAGAAAGTTATGAACAAGCGTAAAGAGGAAGCAGCATGCCAGAAAGACGCCACTGAAGAGTATTCTGAATTATTATAAATACAGAGCGTGCAGAAAAAGTATATACATTTTAAGAAAGGAAAAACTGTATTAAAAATGTAATACTCCATATATACCGATAACAAAAGATGAATACAAGTCACCTTCGACTTCGGCAATTACAAGAGGTGCTCACAGTGGTTACCATCAGCATCCAGACGCTTCTGATGATGGCAAACTACTGCCATGCTTCCACCACTGTCTCTGACCACCCTGCCTGCTGCATGGTGACGCCAGCATCCATTTGATGAATGCCATCTTCTGAGCGAATGCCATACTGCGCATTGCCACCGTAATGCGATTCAACTTCGAAAAGTAATACAGAGATAACATCTCTTAAAATGCAAATGCATTTTTTTGGCAGAATGAGAGAAGAAAGTCTTTAACTAGGCAAGAATCCTCTGCTGTGTAACAAAAAGAATCTTACAAGCTACTGGGCAGTAACAACCGGAACCCCTAAGTTCTGTCAAGATTTTAATCTCTTAGAAACAGGCCAGATGGTAGCAGGATCTCTTTCAAGAGTTATTCCTCCTTTCAGACAGAGTCTCCCTCTTTTCCCTCAGATAGGAGATCAGCATGAGCAAAAAAGACAATGCTAACTCTTGTATTCCAAAAGGATAAAGTTTGTTTAGATTCTCAGGAGGCTCCTGAAGTCTGAAAAAGACTTAGACTGAAAGGGAAAGTTTACCTCCTTAACTGCTCAACATGCTAGCCCAAACAAAATAAATTCTAAGATTCCCTATTTGTTCCCAGGGACATTAAATAATCTGGACTTAATTCACCAATTGGCTAAAGTCTATTACACACACATGAAAGTTCTTTCTTGCCAGCAAACAGAATTCACTAGATTGCTGAAAGCCTGATCTGAGCTGAAGCTTAGCATGAAAACACAGAAGTGCCCACATTACACAGAAGTTTACCAGTCCCTGTACCCTGTCTCCTCAAGGGGCAAACAGCAGATACTCAGAAAGTTAGCAACTGGGAAAAAACTGTGACTTTTTTTTTTTTTTTTTGATCAATAGACATGTCAAGACCTGGCTGGCCAAGACCATACTTCTAGGAAATACTGGTGGATTCTTCTAGTTTGAATTTGACTGTTTTTGTATCTATACTTTTGGCATAAACATTATATTGAAACAGTTTAATCAAATATTGTTTAAAAACTTTTGTCTTACAGCCTCTACTACTTGTCTAGTCCTTTGTCAACTCTTGCATTTTCCTAGTTCTCCTATCTCATCCAGAATTTGCTGACCAAAACTGCATGTTAAAGCGCACTATGTTTAAAAGTACTTTTTTTTCAAATTCATTCTGAACATTCTATTAACCATATCGAATACCAGTATGGATTGTGTGAATGTATTCATGAGACACTTCTTCGATGGCAAAACAGTAAGTTCAGCACATTTGAATTTCATGTGCCTTTCTAACAAACTCAAATCCTCTGCAGGTTTTTTTTTTTTTTTAATTTCAGCAGACGTTGCTGACTCATTACTCAATCACTTTCTAAGAATTCTTCTGAATAACCAATATCTGAACAAAGCTCACTCACTTGGACCTATGCCCATCGTATTAAAAAAAAAAAAAACAAACAACTCACTAGTATTGACTTTTTTTCCTAACCATTAAATATAAATTCATAAGAGGGCTTCCTTTGTTATTCTTAGAGCCCAAATTATTTTTAAGTATTCGGTAAGATTTATACTGTATGACGAATCTAAGTGATGTATAGTCATATCACAAGTTTGCTCTCTTCTGCATTACTAACTTTAGTACAACAGACATAAAAGAAGTTTGGCTGTGTATGCGTGTATACCTCTAAAAATACATAAACAAGCACTTCACAACTGCCAGTGATGAAAGTTTTCTAGTATCTAGGAAATGCCTTACACCTATAACCTTACCTGACTTTTTTGTAGGTTAGCTTCTTCTAACATCTGGATGCAGTCTTGGACTTTTGCAACTGCATCATACTTCTCCCTTTCTAAATTAGTGCACTTTGTCTGAAGGTCTCTAATTTGTTTCTCCAGGGCTGCTCTTTCTGTTCTCAACTGTTCAGCATCTTGGACAGTAACACATAATCTAAAAGAAAGTAATAATTTTACTCATTCAACAATACAAAGCTTAATTAAAGCACTTTACTTGTTTCAAACTAAACTCATAGAAAGTAAATAAATTGCCAGAACTGCATTCCTGGTTTTCTGTTTGTTTTGGGAATTGGGTCATTAAGTTTAACCTTTGCCATGCCCTAGAAACAATCATAGAATCATACGCTGGTTTGGGTTGGAAGGGACCTTAAAGACCATCCAGTTCCAAACCCCCTGCCATGGGCAGGGACACCTCCCACTGGACCAGGTTGCTCAGAGCCCCATCCAGCCTGGCCGTGAACACTGCCAGGGAGGGGGCATCCACAGCCTCTCTGGGCAGCCTGTTCCAGTAAAGAAGCAGAACTGAAGGAGTTAATTCAGATACCTAGTCTCAGAAAATCCTTAGAAGTATGTTGCTATCCAGGGATACATCACTGAAAATGTTCTATATTAAAACAGAATAGAACAGCCCCAGAAGGAATAAAGTTCTCCTCTGTGGAGACAATGGAATAATTGGATGTGGGCAATGAAGTTGCAGCTATACCATTAGAACAAGGAAAACACTGGTAATTTTGCAACAGCTCAGGAATTCTTATTGTTTAATTATGATTGTCAGTATTGGCAGGCATCAGAAAGGGCAAAAGAGTCTCAAAGGTATCCTCAGAAAAACCTCAGGAAGTTCCGTATGTGCTGCTTGTTCAACAGAGTACACAGTTCCAAATACACAGTGAACACTTTGGCAACACTTGGGCTGCCTTTTCAAGCAGCCATGCTGTTTTACATTCTAACATGTTTAGAATAAAACATACAAAGAAAGAGAGTCACTCCATAAAGCACAATTTTTGGAGGACCAAAGGCCTGCAGAAAATCATAATGCTAGCTAATTCTTTCAGGCTTTCTAAAATAAACTGAAGAGCCTCTGCAATGCTCAGATCAGTAAAATTCATTAAGTAGAGGCAGCCACACAAGTCTGCGCAAATATTAAAGTCAGTACTTGCCCATATAGACACTTAACCAGTAATTATTTTCTACAGCTATTAAAGAGTTCACGTGGCCGTGACCAAGAAGAGAAGATGAACAGTCACACAATTATCCCAAGAAGAAATTTATGCATTCTTCTCACCTATAAAGTCACTTATCATTAAATAGTAGTTTGTGGTACTTGAATCAAAATTACTGGGCTCAGCTAAGTGGAATATCCTTGGAAAGTGAATGGGGAGAAAAAAAACACACAGAAGAAACTGATCAAGTCTTAGATCTTCCAGTAGAAACAGCTGGATTAAAGTTCTACTCCCTATCAGACATTTGAACAATTTTTGTAATTCACATTTATTGTCAAGTATACTTTAATTTTATTAAAATAATCCTTTTTATATAAAGAGTGAGAACTTAGACCTGAAGCCAGACCTTGTTTACCACAGCCAGAAAATCTGTACTGACCTCAAAAACAGCTTCTTTACATAAGCATTTTTAAACTCCAGTGTGTGTTTTTTTCTTTAGAACTCGATGTAACAATAATGACTGCTGAATAACTAGAATTTATGAACTAGACTAAAAATATATGCCTCATTTTTTCTACATTACAGTCAATAGTCAAGTACCGCTTTATGGTTTTAAATACATTGAAGACAGAAGCTGTTCTGCAAGGTTGTAGAATAGAATAATATACTGAGTAAGCAAGCGTAAGGTATCTGCATTTTGAGAAAACAGAACGACTCAGAAATCCAAAATCCAGAGGCTGAGAAAGACATCCTAATAATTTTATCTCACTTGCACGTGTCCTATAGCAATGTCTGATGAGATGTCATTACCTTGCTTCTAACTGTTTTATACTAGACTGCATTTCCTGCAAGCGCTTGTCAGATGCTGTTTCTCTTTGCTGGGCAGATACCACATCTTCTTCCTAGAAGGAATATATATATATTGTCCAGGCAACATCTGAGTTTCATTTATAAAATCAAAGATAAACTAATATTAAGCAAGTCACAGAACAACTTGCAATTAATTTAACATCAGCAGTTAGGTAACTGACAAGCCATTCCACTGCAATACAAAGTTACTCCTTTTCTCTAGAATACCTTTCTCTCCAATTGGCCTTGAAGCTTCTCGGCCAGTCTGGTCATTTCATCAGCCTTAGCACTTGCTGTCCGCCCATCTATTTTGGCTTGCCTGTAACAAGAAAATAGACTGCAAATTACACCTCAATTATTACAAGGGAAAACGAGACTCTCTTACAGCTTTGTTGAAATAGCTGTGAAGAGCGCTCAGATTTCACAAAACTTCTTTGATATGGCAGAAAAGGTTTCCCCCTTCAACGCAGAATGTGGAACAATGAGAGAGAAATACCAAACTCATCATGAATGTGTGTATGTTGAATAAATATTTGTGAGGACTGGGCAATCCAAAACTTGAAGTGATTCAGTAACTTAAATATAATTGGCCTCAGACATTTAACAGAGAAATCTTTTTCAGAATGAGATTTTACTTTTTAAAGCAATTTGTACTAGAAATTAAGAAACCTCATTAACCATTTCTCAAGAATTTAAGTGATGTGCATTGTAACTTAAAGAGGCTTGACAATGGCAGAAACAGAAAAGGAAAAAATAGATTAGTTAATGAATCAGATTTTCTCCGCAGTGGAAAAGCTCACTGAAATGAGCAATGCTCCTAGTCCTCTGACTTGGAAAAAGAAACACGTATAGAGCCCTCCACCTGGGGTGTAACCCAATTATTCAGGCTGTGTATTAGGATAAATTTAGACCAAAGACTGAATGTATGATAAAGTTAAAAAAAGAATAAACAAACTAAAGCAAACTGGTGCACCAGTAAGTCAGGAAATAAACTAGAAAATATTTAATACTTTTAGGGATCAACTTCAAGAAAAAGTCCTTATGGAAATAACTTTTATTAAACAGCGTAAGAGGCAAGAGCATATTACGCCTATGCGAAAATATTGATCAACATACATATAATGCCAGCAATCCTACAGCAAACGATTTCACCTTAATTTATGAGAAAAGCTCATTTTGTCATCATTTCTTAAAAAAGCAAAACCAAAGAAAAAACATGATTCCTAGACAAACGGCCCTCACTGCACACCTAAACCTTTGAAACTACTCCATCTGAGTTATGCATCTTTCTCCTACAATCCCAGTATTAGACTTATGAGGGCATTAAGCTGCTTCCTGAAAAATATTTTTCATGTGCTGCAAAACAAAAGAAAAACAAGAAAAATATAAATGAAGAGATCATAACAATTCAAGACAGCTCCAGTACTAACTGTGAATGATAATGACCAAATTCAGCTTTACGTCAAATTCCTGGATATGTGTTTAAGAAGCACCAAACTGATTCGTAAGATATAACTTCTTCACCGTGCATTTTATCTTTGACATAACCTTGGCAAGTTTTGCTGGTAAGATCTGAAATGCAGGTACCCCACCTCCAAGCAATGCAAAGACTATTTTTTATAAGCCTTATCTTCAGATATTTTAATACACTTTGTTAGCATATATATTAAAACATTTTTTTATAATCGCTGTTATAGTCAGCAGTTCACTCACTCCACTGGAGCAGACAATTTGTCACTAAATGAAGTATCCCTTCTCTGGAGATGGCCACTAGTGGTTAATTCAAGTGAAAAATAATACAGTGAATTAAACGATTGACTGCATACAACAGAGCTTTCAAATGTTATATAAAAATTACACATGTAATACATATTTTAATAGAAATGCTAGCATATAAAGAAATTAAGCCTGTTTAAACTTCAATTCTTGACACAAATACATCAAATAATACTTTGTTTATGTGCATGGCAGATCATGAGCCTTTAATAATTTATTGAGCTTATGTTAACACCATTAAGAAGCAGTAACTCTGTTCTTAAACACTTAATAGGGAGTTTTTGCCAAACTTCAATTTTTTTATTTTGGGTAAGGACAACTTTTGATCTCAAGAATAAAAGCCATTATCCTCGGGAAAACAAACAAGAGCAGAACTCGTAATTTTCTTTTCTTTTTCCCAGATTACCTTCCAAAACTTAATTTAGCAGTCTTCCTTTAGGCACACATACTGGAAATACAGTATGACAATCCGTCAGGAGTATGTTTAAAGGGTTTTATGGCTACATATGGCAAACTATATACTTTGCTATATTAATTCTAAAATACCTAAAGTTTATCAGCACATGCGTTTAGGCTTCGTAACATCAAAAATTATACAATTACACTCAACCTAGATAATATAAATCAAATGTAAATCCTCTCATGTGTGATAAAAAACCTCTCCAGATTTGTTACTCTATCACTGTAAATCTGTGTAAATTTATTAAAAATGCCTGAAAGAAGTATCAACTTGGCAGCAGCATATGCTATATAATGCATGCAAACTACATCTATGTAAATTTGTGATAGAGAAACATCAGCTAGTGAAAATGTTCCAACCTGAGAACCACTGCAATACTTCCTACAGAGGTATAGAGAGCTGCTGCCATTAACTTTGTGAATATGACAAAGTGCAGCTTTTAGGAATGCAAGAACTCTTAGCTGATCTGTGAGGAACAAGAGTGCAATCAGTGCCTAAGAGTAGAGACTGAGAATTCCTGAGAGCACATTTGCACCAAACTGGTAACAAACACTATGAGAATACCAATGGCTAAGTTTGCATGGAATGACCACCAGTCAGTTTAATCAAAAACATACAGTGACAAAACAGCAACAAACCAGCAGTCAAGTCATGTTTGACCCTGCCTGTAGTCACCCCATGGCATTGTCACCTCTGCATACACCTGAAAGCAGATGCCCCACCAGATACCAAGATTAGCCTGCACCCAGCTGGCAGACTGACAGCACAGCATGAAAT
This sequence comes from Alectura lathami, assembly GCA_013399715.1. Taxonomy (NCBI): domain Eukaryota; kingdom Metazoa; phylum Chordata; class Aves; order Galliformes; family Megapodiidae; genus Alectura; species Alectura lathami. The sequence goes on along the minus strand of VXAV01002613.1, from coordinate 94,188 downwards.
GAATGGGGAATAACATATTAGCTATGTGTGTGTATGTATGAGAGCTCATGGGGTGCTTTCTCAGGTGTGTGTAAGCAGGCTTCAGGAGGCCACACAACGCAGGAGCACCCACACCTCCAACAGGAGGGAGATGCAGACAGGTAAATGTACTTTCCACAAAGGGAGTATCTGTGCACATACTTGAACATCTATGCTTCCTGGGACAGATAAGCAAGCAGAAGTGAGCATGTGAGATCCATACTTCATGAGATTAGGTAGAGAAGGCTGGTTACAGATCTGTGGATGATCATGAATGTAATGCTAATGCCTACAATGAAGCTTTCCCTGTTTTATTAACAGTGATCATGAATGGACAGGCCACTGATTGGCAGTTTATTGATGACTGGTATGTAATAAACTACTTTGACTTCAGCCAGATGCATCTTGTCCAGCAAGAACATTTATTCAGAAACCTAATCTTCTAAAACAAATGACTAACCTACTCCAGCCCAGTACAGACAGAAATCTTAACTAGTGTAGAGAAAGAATACACAGAAATTTATCTACAATAACGTCACTTCTTTTTATAACAGCAACTACTAAAAAAACATAAGTGGTGCACAGGTTTGTGAAGTTTCAGAGCAAGGTAATGCATTAGTTTTAGGTAATGCATTATTTTTCAGTCAATCTCTGGGAATTCTACATTTTTTAATACTGTTTCTTCCTGAAGCAGCACTGGCAGCTGTTCCACCATATGCACTCTCTGCTGTGTAGACAGTGTATTTAAAGATCCTCTGTAGATGTGGGTACCAGGAACCAAAGACTCCATGACTATGTGGTTGTCATTTTATTTTGTAACTTGTTTGATCAGGAAAGGGGTATGAAAGAATGTTACATAACTCTAAGGAAGGATCAAGCTTAAAGAAGAGCTTACTTTAAAAAAAAAGGCAAACAGAGATGAGACCATAGGAAATCATTACATCTGTAAATTAAAAAACCCAAACAGCTGCTCCACTTCATCCCAATTTAATCAAAACCACTGGGAGTGTTAAAAATGTAGAAATAAACCAGGTGTTGCAAGTGTTTATTGAATGTCTAGAACAGGTTCAGCTCATGCCAGTTGCTTTCACACACACTTACTACATGAGTCAATGCAAGGATGTCAGTGCAAGACTTGAGACCCATTTTGGTATGCTGTTCATACATACTGATTTCATCTACTACTTTGTGCAACTAATGTTCAGCAATGTAGGAACAAAAGTGTTCTCTCAAGACAGCAGAATGCATAAGCAACTTCCAAGTGATGACAGAGTTGGANCTTCCCCAAAATGCATAATGAGGTTATAAGAAGTTGCCCCTGAGAAACAGATCTTCAATGACTAAAGTAACTCCGCATGCGTAAACAGGTCCTTGTCCTAAGTCTACTGTACAGAAGCAGCAAAAACATACACACAAAGCTTCTCTTAACTCTAACTTCCACATGGCCTATGGTTTAGAACAGGAATTGTATTAAGCTGAAATTTCAAACTACTTAGAGCATTCAAATTTCCAAACTGTGAAGAGTAATAATACCTAGATTTTGTACAAATTGTATTCTAATGAAAACTTCAGTTTTGAAGCGATATTAGCCTTCATTCCTTTTAATTTAGGCATCTAAGGTTACCTATCTCAGGAACAGAGAATACTAACTGGAAATATGGTACCCTATCACTACTGATACATATTTATAGCAAACCATTAAGAAGCATTAACTAAAATGTGTCAGGACAGTTAGCAGGACAAAAAAGGCCCATGACAAAGAATTAAGTTAGCAAAGACTATAGAAAAGACTTCTGTCATTTTTGAATTGCCTGTTTTATACCTCAGTTGTTTCCGTAGCTGCTCTAGTTCCACATTCTGCTTTGTTACAGTTTTCAGAAACTGTTGATTGCTCTGCAAAAGAAGGAGAGAGATGTAGAGATGTGCCTGTTTTTATTACCAATGTAATAAAATTCACTCAGATACTCAATACCATGAGATCTTTCTGCAATTTCTGCACCTTACTTCAGCTGTCATTGGCTTAAATACTTAAACATCAGCAGGGAGCACTGTCACCTGATTACCAAATCTCATTTCCAGAACATGTACAAATACACTGAAAAACTCAAACCTGACACACCTAGAGAATGCAGCTGTTTTAAATCACAGTAAAAAAAACCTGACTAGCTACTCCTGTTCTCCACATATCATTTTTCAGTTTGTTAGTTCAAGAAAGGACATACCTCTTCATACCATGACTCCTTTATGCTTTTGGCAATAGACCTTGTCAAACACAAATGGACAGCCTTTACCTTGACACTGCCCCCTTCAAAAGATAATCTGTATTTCACACATCCCCACAATTTCTTTCTAGTATTATGATCTTAAGTATCCAGTCATTGTATTTGATACTTCCTACTGCTTTGCTTATGTATAGCAGATTAACCTGCAACTTCTAGATCCTCACCAAAACTGTTTCAAAAAAGCTCTTTGCATTCGGTTAAGATCACTTTCAGACAGCAACCCCTCAACTCCAGTTGTAACTGTTCTTCAGGAAAGATTTTGAGATCACTGACTACATTAAGTACCTTTTTTCCCTTTTTAAACCACCAGCAATATCCCAGACAAACAGGGATAAAAAAAAAGTCACAGGAAGCATGTCTTGCAAAGAAGCTACTCAGCTAGCAACTTCAAGTCTTTTAACCCCAATTCTTCTGTAATATCAGAATTGTGTCACTCCTGGAAATCCCAGACTAAAGCTTAGATACCAAGTCTCTACAACATGATTAGAGATCTCAGAAGATCAGCTGTGAAGATGCTGATGCCAGCAGTGTCAGGCCAGGAACCACTAACATGTGTCAGTTACTCTTTGTAATATGCTAGTTAACTTTTTTCCTTCTGAAGATGGTTTTGAACGTGTGACTGAAATACACTTACCATATTTTAAAATTCTGAGTGTAAGCTTACCAGTGACTTCAAAAAAAAAATAAGAGCTTACATAATATTAACAGCAAGCCTCTAAAACACCATGACCTGGTGTTTTGAGTTCAGGAAAAGAGCTATTCACTTTATTTTTGACTGGTTTCTAGACAACTTGGCAAATCTGAGTGGCACAAGGGCCTCTCCAACTAGATATGCTGGAGGGAGATTGTTTTTTGTTGGTACTTTAAGGCTCCAGTAGGAAAAGAATTCACTAGACCAACACTCAGGTTTTACTTACCAGTTCTATTTTCTCATTGGCTGCATGCAGTTGCTGAGTCAGCTGGTGAAAGTTAGTCAGTTGATCCTAAAAAAAGTAATTCAGCTTCTTACAACCCCTACTATCATAAATAGTGTAATCACAGTCAGTCAAATGAAAACATTTTTAAAGAACTCATGCATGATTCATTAAACCCACATACTTTTCTAAGTTTTAATTAGATAACCTCTAGCTGTTGACCTGGTAATCTGGCAAATTAGATTTACTAATGCAAAATGTTTGAATTTCACTCAGTTGCAAGTTTCCTCCTAAACTATTGCACTCAATACCAAAATATGAAAGCATACAAGTAGTGCCTCTAAGGAGCCACACAGATGATGGTACTATAAGCATTTTTGCTAAACACAGTGGCAGAAATGTATCCACCAAGAATTAAGAAATGCCTGCATGAAGAGGCTTA
>VXAV01002613.1:61145-73331 GCA_013399715.1 Alectura lathami | reverse complement strand
TAAATTTTTTTTTTTTTTTTTTTTTTTTCCCCTTCTCTATTTACAGTCATCGCCTGGAATTTTTCAAAGAATTGAACCTGAAACAACTAATGGGAGAAGACTGGAAGCAGCCTGAATCAGATATATGGAAGTCTCACACTAACTAGCAAAATGGATTGAGGTCTACATTTTTGATAACATTAAGTGTGGATGGAGCTGTATGAAAACAAGTTCTTCATTTTGAGCAGAGTTTGTAAATATAAGATTAGTAAAGCTTTTCTTGACACCAAAAGCATTGATCAATCTTAAAATCAACTGTAAAGTATCTGGGCCAGTTAATTCTAAATGTGTGAAGCGTGCAACTGCTTGTGTTTCAGTTCATTGGGGCATGCAGCTTTAACTCTGCAACACAGATGAATTTGCCCCTTCAGTGAAGGGAAGATTGTGCAAAACTTACAGCTGTGTTTCCATGAGAGCTCTAAGACTGACAAAGCAAGTGTCTGGCTTGGAATCTGTTTCCTGCAGTTGCTGCATTTCTGCTGTATTTTTACTGTCTTGGGTGTTTTTGACTGCCTGATGTGAATCTTGTGTGCCTAAATTTTTTGCTGCGATCACAAGAAAGACTTCCTCCTGGAGGAACAGAAGAGAACGTGCCTGTCACGGCATTTTGTAGTCCGGTACTCACACTGCAAGATGCTGTAGAAGTTTAACACTAACCAGCCCCATTCCTGTACTTAGAATATTCACTTGCACATTGCTGAAGGGGAAACTCTGTTAGTGTATTTTCAGACTTCTCAGGTTCATATTCATTGTAGAGTTTCTAGTGATAGTTAAGTGCAGAGTTTGGATTTAGGAAAGGTTTTATGCACTCCAGACAAAGCTTCTGGGAAAGGTAATGCTTGATAAGACCTCAGTACAGTTGCATGTCTACAAAAGCTCGGCCTTTTCATGTCACTGTGAGGATTCAGCACAGACATATATGAAAAAATTCAGTCTAACTATTTGTTTACTAACTATTTGTTTACTGTTTACTTGCCACTTAACCCTGGATGTATGCAAATAATCTGTGGGTACCTACATTCCTCTGTATTGGCATGCATATTTTAACAGAACTGAGTACTGTTAGATTGTAAATTCTAATCTGTGAACTCACAGGATTTACAGATTTTGCTTTCTTGTCTAGCATAGTAGGTGTTCCTTAGAAAATGGGAGGCTTTCCCACTGACTGGATCCTACATCTGAAAATTAGGCGAATTTTAAATAAAAATTCTCTTTGGTTCAGTTCAGAATGAGAATTCACATCAAGACAGTTATCAGTTCTTTATTGGAAAGAGGACTCCCTGCATCCTGTTGAAGTGTCATCATCTTAGTGCGATGGCTGGTCATGTTCTCCATGAGAAGGATTGTTCTCTGAAGCTGAGAGAATATGGCTGAGGCACAACTGAAGGATTATCTTTCACAAGTTACTCCATGAGTTGTGGTGTTCCATTTGTGGAGTATTTTCTTCTGCAAGTTCTCGGAAGGAGTGGGTGTTCATACAGCCTAACATCCTGCTCAAAGCAGGGCTGTTGAAGCTAGCCCAGTTTGCTCAGGGCTGAGTTTTGGTTAACTCCATAGGTGGAGATTCTGCAGTCAGGCTCTGGATAGCCTTTTTCAATACCAAACTTGTTACATAATGAAAACTTACAGCTGTCTTTCATTTTGCAACTTGTGTCCATTGCCTTTTGTCTTCTGTGCATCTCCAAGACGAGCTGGACTTTCTTCTCTACAATTAACAATTAGGTAACTAAAGGCATTAGCTCCCCATGGGGTTCTTTAAATGCTGTCATTCCATTTGCCTTTTGTGAATCTCATTAGTAAGCACCTTCCCCTAAAATAATACTGAGGAGCAGAAGTGCAACTTGGGCTGTAAACCAGAGGCAGCAGTGTTCCCAAGCCTGTCTTAATTAGTTCATAAATTGTTCTAAAAATCCTGTGTCCAGCTTCAGATGTCAAAATGCCTGTAAAGCTTTGCACAAGACTGCACTCTCATGTCTACACAAGACACCACAGGAAGGATGTCGGTGAAAGAATTCTGTTCTTTTCTGAGCACATATGCAGTAACAGCCATAGTGAGGTCATGTTTTCTGTTCTATCTTTAACTCTACCTAGAAATTCTGCATGAAGAAAAGATGGGAATATCCTGCTTTTATGAAGAACATCTGTGCTTAATGTCTGTGAATTCGAATGTTACTTCAGAGCTTTTTTTTTGTTTGGCTTTTGATTCCCTCTTTGTATTTTCATTTTTATAGAACTATACTTTCAAATTTAAGGACATTAAGCTTTTTCAGATGCAGATTTTGGCACTTTAGTGTACTCCAATGTACTCAGCCATCCAAGTCTCTCTGCTCGTGTAATTAGATGCTATAGATTCCTTGCTATGAAGTGCCATCTGTTGTAAATTAGAAGTATTGTACCTTCAATTGTTTGGCTTCTTTTCTACCTTCAATTAATGTAGTGTTCTAGAGAATGATGTCATAGTCTGAAATATTGAATAATCCAATAAATGTTGATTAAAAGCATATTTGAAATGTCTGCATCTAAAAGCTGCTTTTGAAATTTCAGTGAAAAGCAAAAAAAAATCTGAATATACTTCTAGTATTGAGATTCAAATCCAGTTTACTGCTTTTTATCACAAATGTTGTTTTCTCATGATGAATGATGTTCTGTGTGTAAGACACTGAATCAAATTATTCAGTGGCTTCATTTCATTCATTCCCACTTCTGACGGCCTCAGATTCGGTTTTAGATGCAACTATTGGATTATAAATTTTGAGGAGAGTAGATACATTTCTCTAAATTATTCAAAAGTAAAATAACAGTTTCTACTGTACAAAATGTAATGTTGGAAACTTCTGAAAATGAGGGTTATCATACAGACTTTATTCAAGGCACATGCTACTCCACACTGCTGTCTGGTGGTTCACTTGTATGTTTCTAAGCTTTAGGAGTCTGTTTGAACTGTAAATGCTGCCCTTCATCAGGCTTTCGTATGGGTTCATGGAGTGCGAGGTTCAAACCTTCCAAAGATTTAAAGTTAGAGTTAGCCCTTAGTAGAAACTCACTGGAGGAGAGCATCTCAACGTGAGTCATATCTTAGATGTAAGAACAGTGTCTTTAATGTGTGCTATGTGAGCATATAGCAATTAATGGCTCATCAATGGACCATGAAGTATTTGCCAGCATAATTTGCATTTCCCAGGACTCCGCAGGATGGGTGTCAGTGATGTTTGAGATGGCTGGCTAGTTCACGGCTTTCTTCCATTCTGCTTTTTTAAACAGGCCTTGTTTTACACCGTCTTTCCTAAATTTCCTCTGTTTGTTGTTGATGTGCAAAGATGAGGGAAAGACGGGACAAACTGTTCCGCATGAGTTTCGTCTGAGTACCTAATCATTAATCCTGGTCTAAAAGAAAAGATTCAACTCGGTCCATCTCAGTGTATCTATACATGCATATACAGGGAGGCATTCAGCACCGTGGTGTTTTTGTATGTCAAAATTCCTGTTGGGAATCTGGTATGTACAGGTAAGTTCTAAGTGGTCATACTGGATATACAGTACGTAGAATTTCAGTTTGTTAAAATGCGAAGCTTCATGAAGGAAAGTATAGATCACACAAGTTACTCTGTCCACAAATCCGCTTCACTCTGAAATGGATTTAAACACTTCAACACTGTGAGCACTTCTGAGCCATCACTGTTTCTTAAAAGAAATCAACCTGTCTGACAAACATTTCCTATGGGTAATGTTTGGCCTTGTGCTTGTTACATCCTCTGACATACTGAATGTAAGGTGCATGAATTTTATTTCTTTAAAAAGGGGGAACACTCACTAGGATTCACTTGATTATTTATTTTTATTTATTTTCTTTTTTAGCTCTGCAAAGGCTTTAAATGAACCTTTAAAATGTGACAGTTTCACCTGTGAAAACAATATGACATTTTCTGACAATTTTTTAGCATTATGCCTTGTTTGGCTAGAATTTCTGAGTAAATGAGGCTGTTGGCTATCTCTTGAAAGGCTATCTCTTTGCCTTTCTGGCACTACCAAAATAAGTTTTAAATCCATTAGCCAATTTCAGCTGAACCAGAAGGAGAACCAGAGGATCTCAAAAGGTGATGGACGCTTTCAGGATACACACGAACAGCTGGGGGCAATCCCTTACTGTAGCACCCCAAACTGAGGAAAAGCAGCTTGTTATAGCCCTTATACTTGTGCTCAATACTTGAAGCAGGTGGTGCATATTTAACTTCAGCTGTAGTACATGCAGCCTCTCGCCTTTAGACTTTGATTAGGAAACTAGGAAGTGGGTGGAGTTTAAGGCATATGAGGTGTGGTTACAGGTGAGCCTGGATGTCACAGGACTATGTAAAAGTGTTATCTTCACATCAGAAGATTAGGAGAGGGAGTGTGTGGATAAATACAAGTGTATCTGGAACTGTGTTTTGTAAGTCTTGTTGCAGTAAGAAAAGCTTTTGAAATCTTGCATTTTTAACTAATTCATGACAAGATGCAAGTTACTTGGATTTGGGCACATGACTAACATTCAGATAGTGGGAGTTCAGTTTTTTTGAATTCTGATAAAATATTTCTGGGTGGAATAGGCAAGCTGTTTTATGTCTATGTAGACATGTATGGGCTAAGGGATGTTAATGAAGATCTGTATAATTCCCCATGTATCATTCTCATACAATGACTGAGAACATCATTCATGATTAAAATCTCTTAGAAACATGTGAAACAACCATATGGTACATAACCTCTTTTCTCAACTAAGTCAGTTACTTCCTGTAGAATTGATTCTTATCTTACTATATTGTTGGAATATCACCTGTGTTTGTTTGCCAGTGCGTGTAGCTCTTTCTTTTCCTGCCTTTTTCATAAAACATTCCAAGATGTGCTTGGAATGAGAAACGTGTTTAGGTTTCAAGTCAACAGTTCAGTGCTGTTGTGGAAGAGTACCAGTGCTTAAGCTCCATGTTTGCTACAGGCCTCTGTTGCTTTGTTTCTGAAAACCTGAAATATCCATTGCAAGTCTAGAAAGCAGCTGGATGTAAGTGATGTTCACTATAATATGTTCAAATCCTCTTGTACAGTAACATTTATGTTTCTTTGGAACTGCAAATCTCTTTTTTTTGATGTTTAATTTTTGATGGCTCATATCTCTGGGAATCATCAAATCTCTTTACATTGAGGGTTTTATTTATTTATTTATTTATTTTTCATTTTGAGATCTTGCAAGTGCTGTGTTGTTTTTTTTGTTGTTGTTGTTTTTTTTCCTCTTGGCAGTATATAATTTTTTTTTTTAAATGTTTGTATTATTGTTAACTCATTGGTTAAGAACACTATTAGCTGAATAGCTCTGGAGAACAAATTGTCCATGTAAATACTGCACACTGTAATACTGTTTTTATATACAATATACATTATGTTTCTATTGCATGCTAATAATGCTTCTCCTTTTATGCTGTGGTTTCCCAAAGGTCAGTGAAATCACATTGTTCAGAGCTACTAGGACATCCTAAGCAGTCTGGTTCTAAATGAGTAGGCCAGCACCTGAAAGTTGTTTTCAAGGGAGACCTGCCAGAAAACTGCAGGGAAAGCTACTGGCAGCTGCTAATGCTTGGGAAATGAGTTATGCAGTGACTGTAACAGAGTAGAAAGAGCCCAAGGAGAGCATCCTGATAAGGGTAGGGAAGGAAGCAGCCCATGGGAATTCTGAGGAACTGGAGGTAGGAATGGTGCCTAGTTTTAAAAATGTTTTGTTATGGGTTTGATCATAATTCTTTTATTGGGAAGAGAAGTGGAGTGATTGGGTAGGTGTTTGTCTGTAGCTTGCCTGCTTTTATCTAAAGTAAATTCCTCTTTTTTTTGCATATTCTTTTGAAGCAGTACCTTTGAAGTCAGCATGTGCATATTTAATGCTATATTGGCAATTGTAATAAATAGTTTGTAATACCTTGAAAACTAAGTACAGTCAGGTATAAGACATCCCTGGTACTGCTTCTACTCATGAATAATGGTACTACGCTGACACAACCTAACTGATTTCTGTGGAATAATACCTCCTTTGCAGTGTTCAGAGTGCAGGACTTAATCAGCCTCTATTTCTAAACCTAATACTCAGGTTAGGTACAAGTGTTTTTTGGTTTGTTGGATTACTTTCTTGAGTAACAGGTTTCGTTGCTGGTGTGTATTTATAGCTAGTATTGCTAAGTGAGTAACACTGTACTGCATGTTTTATGGCACTGTCACTGTGATTAAGGAAACTGTTAAAAACATCCAAGTGAATTGATGCATGTGGCATGCTAGCATGCAGCACTGATCTGTAACAGTAACTCAGTTACTAAAATAAGAGCAAGAACAGGGAATGTAATTTATCACTGGCAAAAAGCTCAGATATGGTAAGCCGGCTGTGATAACCTAAGCATAGAGTGTGAAAGTAGCAAAATGATAGAAATCTTGAAAAAACAAATGATGTCTGCATCCTGATGAGTGTGCTATTCGCATCAGGCTTATGAGGTGCTAGATACTCTTCTGCTTCTCTTACTGGCAGCAGACAGTTGCTTTACTACTTAAATGTATAGTAATTTTGCATCACGCTCACAGTTCAGTTTTAATAACATACGATAAATATAATCGTAGCAGGTACGGTTTAAAAAAAAAAAAAAAACCTCAAGGCATGTTTTCAGTCATTTGTGTTCATGAAGCTTGGAAATAATTACCCTGTTCCTGTTCTGTGCAGAAGTCCTTGCACACAGGATAAGGGATTGAGTTTCCCGAAGTTTAATGCCAGAGTTAGCTGCGAAGACATAGCATCAGTTTGTTGTTGCTTCTGAAACTGCACTTCTGGTTTATTCCATTTTCTAGTTCACTATGTTCCGTTGTGACAATGCTGATCCTAAAGCAGAATATGAGCTTGAAAGCGTGGGTCTCATTTAAAATTACAGTTGCGTTAATGAATATATTTCTATTGTGTATATAGTGTTTAAGACTCATAGGCATGGACTTGTTTTTTCCCCACTGTGGTAAGATAATTCAGCAGAAGCTTTGGTTTGTTTCAATAATTTCTAAACTCCATGTGATAGTATGCCTAACACTTGTGAACTTAAACATGAAAGTCAGAATTCTACATGACTTAGCCCTTCTTGTCATGTCAGTGAATCTACAAAGATTAGCAGTGAAGAGTTTTCAAAGACTGCACTCCCAAAGACCTTGTTTTTTATGCTTCTTGCCACTAGGTGGAAGAAGAAGGTTATCAAAGCTATGTCTTGGTGCTATGAGACCAGTTATCCTTAACCAGATCAACTCCTTGTCTTCTTGAACAGCACAGCGCCTAATTTGCCACAAATAAAATTTAATATTGCTTTTTCACACGATCCGAGCCATCTCTAAAGCGGACTTCGTTGCATGAAATTACAGTGCATTTATAATTGTACCATTGAAATTGGATAGTTAACTTGCATTTCTTTTAATAATGATTCCTTTTGCTTTCAGTGAGCACTGTAGCATACTATCTTGTCTCTGAACAATGCTTCAGCAAAAGTACTGGAAAGGGCATTAAGCCTGATTACAGAACCCTTATTTACACTAGTTGTATAAACAGCGGTACATGTGCTTGTACAAATAGTCCCTGTGAGATCAATGCAACTGTTAACATAAGAAAGTAAATCACAACTGAGCCTCTTCTCCATTTACTTTTCTACTTGTTGAAATCAGAGTATCAGTATTATCAGGAGAATTCAATTCTAGAAGCTGGTTCTGTATCAGCATAATGCTTGGCACTGCTTTTTTTCTTCTGGTCTGAAGCAAGAAGAAGCCTTAGCTGCAGAATCTATGGGAGGGTTTTAAGTGATGATTCAGGAGGCTGTTTGCATCAGCACTTGCTATGAATGTACCAAAATATGTTCACGACTTATTTCCAGTAAAGTTACAGAATACCACTGAGTATGTAAATATCCTCTGTCGCTCATATAGTATATTTGCAAATATATTTATATTCTTGCAGATTTGCTAAACCAAAACTAAATAAATTCTGTTAAAATAGGAATTTAGAATTCATTTTGGTACTATGCCTTCACTGCTGCTTTAAAACCACCCTAGCTAGCCTAATGTAATGCCTTTCATGGAATACACATCATAATCATAAGGGAAAAAGGAATTTTCTCATGTAACCTTTTTAAAATACATTATTGCTCTCTGTAGAACACATTTCTATCCAGTTTAATCTTGTCTTTCATGAGTTCCTTCTTGAACTCAAGTCATGGCAATCAATGAAGTTTATTTCTTGGTGTCAGTGGTAGCTGTCATGAAATTATTCATTCCTTTAATTTTAGGCAATGTAATTGGTTCACTTCCTTCTTACTGCTGAGGTTACTAGTTCCGTCAGCAAATTAAACAATTTGGTGCTTTTTCTCAGTGCTTTATAGCTTACACAAGTCATGGCATTTATATTTGATTGTGCCTGGCACTTTTAAATAATTAGTTTTTCTTTTAAAGTTGCGTATTACTTTCTTGATGCTAACAGGGTGGTTTATAGTCTCTTGTGCTAGCTATCTATTTCAAATTTCTTTTAATTTCAGGAAAATACTTAGCTGTTTCAGAGGGAGGTATTTCATGATATCAGAAGAAAAAAAAACAAACAAACTGTGGTCTTTTACTTCCTTAAATTTTTGTGACTGTTAGCGTGAAATCTTGAGGCTTGATCAGAGGTCATACTGCTGTCAGGAGGAGTCCTTTGTAATCTCTGTGAAACGGTTTCTCAGAAACTATTCTGCATGTTTTCAAAAGTTTTTTGAAGCATGACATGAATTCTCTGAGAATTTGCTAGGAGTTGTAATATACCATTGGCAGGCAGAATTACCCAGCTTTAACTCTTCCCTTGCAGCAGTGAGCTTCCTGAACTGTAGCTGGAAGGTGGCCAAACAGGGCGGTGAGGGGACAATACCGTAAAGTATTTCAGTTCAGAAAATGTAGCGTTGTGTATTTATATGCACTTCTGGCTCCTCTGTGTCAAAAAGGATGTGTTAGCATAGGAAAAGGTGCATGGAAGTGCTAGAAGGATAGCTGAAGCCATGAGGCAGATTTTTGAAGAGCACCTGCTGCGTAGGCTGTGGTCTTCAGCCTGGAAAAGAGGTGGTTTGAGGATGTGTAGAGGGCTACAAAGTAGGATATAGCTTGGATTAATGTAAGTTGTGGGGAGCAGCTGGGTTGAGTTGACTTCTGTTACAAAGATGGGCCATCTAAGAAGCTAGTGAGAGTGCTCAGAGTAGAGAATGCTTTTCATGCCATATTGACAGAAATTGAGAATTATCTATTGGTTCAGTGGGAGATGGGAAGAAAGGCAACTTGTTTACTAAATAAATAAATAAAAGGAGGTTAAGAATATAAAATAAGTGGAGGTAAGGAATGTAGTAGGATAAACACAGGTGTGTTTTTTTAACTTTCCATTCTTACTCTTAGGCATCTACTTATGGATAGAAGTCATTCTACTAGATAGATCATTGGTCTGAAACACAGTAGCTATTATCTTTGGAAACCCTGACTGATGGAATTGTTTTTTTAGTTCCCTACAGTTTCTCATTACTTAGAAATTACACTAGAAGTACCTATTACAACCAAGGGACAGAGCAACAGTTCTTGCTGATGCTTTCAGAAATCTCATGCTGAACCAAGGTAACAAGAGATGGAATAAAAAACCTGCCAGAATTTAGGAAATTGGGAAGGTCGATCTTAACTGTTGTGTGATGGGCGTGAAGGATGACATAAAGAGAGGATGGAGAAGCTGAGTGTGGGACATAGCTATGAAGGAAGACTACTTATAGGGAAAGGATATAAAAGGTAAAGACGGTTGGACAAGAAAATAAAAAGGGTTGGCTGGGAAGACATGGCTGAAGAACTAAGGAGAGGTACAGGAGAGTAGACTTGGCCTGGCAAGGAGTCTGGAGAGTCAAATTTTGAAAGGGCGGGAAAAGGAAATGGAGATAAGAATGGGGTAGAATCAGTAACTGCTACAGGAAATTATTTTTAGATCCCAAAACAGTCTTAATACAACAAAAGCCAAGTGCTAAATTTGTATTTGTAGTGTGGTGGACTGAAGAAGACAGTAGCTTCTCATTCCCACATCTTTTAACCCATAGTGGAGATTTTAACCTAATGAAAAGAGCAAGTAGAGTAGTTGAGGTGGAATGTGGAATGGAGTAGGCTTATGTCTAAGGAATGCCATGAAAGGATTTGCATTCATTCTCCTTCACACAAAATGGCAGTCTTTAATTGTTATATACAGTTTTTACGTGCTCCTTGTCATGAGCTGTTGCAAGATGGGAAATATTTACTTTGAATATGTGATAATAGAGCTTTATAGTTTGTCATCACCTAATTTGTTGTGGAAGAACTATTCTGTGATTAAAAACTGTTGTTGATTTCCAAGCTATGAATCACTTTTCTGGTATCTTTTCAGGCTTTACTTAATTTGTCTTGTTTAAAAAAAAAAAAAAAGAGAGAGAGAAATAGCATTAGTTTGTTAATCATCAGAAGGGGAGTCTATATTTGTGTTAAAGGTATTAGTTGGAGGTGTCTACTTAGAGATATGTATATTCTGGTACTTCATACAGTGTAGTCCATACTTTGCTCTTTAGTTACTAATAACTCAGCCTTAGTGGGGATGATTTCTGTTGCAATTTAGAGACAGGTCTGCTAGTTGGACAGCAGTTGTTTCAGATTAGCAATCTGCAGACTTTTTTTTTGTCTTGAGAACAACAGGTGAAGTGATACAAGTCTGTAAATCAGAAATCACTGTTTAAACCAGCATAATCATGCTTTCCATGTATACATTGTTTAAGAGATCTGGCTACCTTACTTGACTTTTCAAATTGTTGATATATTTTGGGTAGAGAAGAAGAGAGTAAATTTTTTTTAAGGGGCCTCATACTTCAAAATATGTTCAGATACTACTGATGAGATGGTAATTTGTGAAATTTTTGGGATGTATGATAGGTTTTGAGGTTGAGTGCAGCCTGCTGCACTCAAAAATTTATGCTTTAATGCTGTAAAAAAAAGTTGAGTCCTGCCATTGCTTCTGACTTAATATCTTTTTTATGCTCACAGTGGAATTTTTCTAGCTGTGAAATGAGTCAGTATAGAGTGTAATTCCAGCTGGAAAGAATCAAATAAGCTCTTTCCCACCCAACAGGACCTCCCCACCCAAATAAAAGAAAAAAAAGTTTTTTTAAAAAAAGAAAAAACCAAAACCCTAAACCGAAGTGAACTTTTCAGCTGAGTGAAATAAGAAAAGGGACATGGTCATCAGGCCAAAGGAAGAGGGCAACTGTTAAGGCACTTCCTTCTTTGAAGTAAGGGTTTTTTGTAGTAGAAGTTCCTTGAGATAAGTCTGTTTCCACATGTTGCATCTCTATGTTTTCGAACCTACTGATATTTTAGTACTCAGCATTGAGCAAAATACCTGAGCTAATGAGAAGTGGAAATTCATTATTTTTATATATTTTGCACCTGCTTAGTTGATTTTAATAGGGAAGTAAATTGACTGCTTTCCATCTGAGTTAATCTGTGGATTTGATGCTTGGGTGAGGCTCTCCAGATTGATTAGCAGGTTTAGTAAATGATATAGGGAACTGTAATCACATTCTGCATATGTCAGTATCACAGTGCCAAGACTTTCTTTTCAGCATCTTGGGTCCACAGTGCCTGAAGTGCTTAGAATCATGATAGCGTTGCTTTTAAGATGTGTAATTTATCTTTTAAAATGGGGACTATCATGTAAATTGTCACAAGCGTTGGCTGCTTCTCCTAATTTATTGTTCACTGTAATGTAAAATATATATATATTTTTAAATACCGTCCCCCTCCATGTTTCTTAAATGTATTCTGAAAGACCTGTATATTTTCTTAAGATCTACTTTTTCCTGTTAGCAAGACCAGGATAACACCCTTAAAGCAGAACTGTCCAAAAACTCTATGCAATTTCTCACCCTTCTGTTTAGCTTGTAGCTCTAAACATTTGTTTAGTTACCACAGTGCTTAAATTGGATTTTGTTCAGAAAAATTGTCTGCTGTGGTTTTAAATTTCATGAAACCTCTCCTGTATTTTTTCCCATGGAATGATGAGCTATTAAAGAAAAGATAGTGCTAATTGAAAAATGTCATGATTCT